>CAUYRH010054615.1:0-78146 GCA_963574655.1 Perodicticus potto
TGGTGCAATCATAGGGCAGAATGTGCTTCATATACAATCAGAAACATTTTGATCGTACTGTGAGAGATAGCCCTCATAGCATTTTCTTAATCACTATATAAAGACATTGATACTCTACATTTAATAAGTTTCACCAGTTCCCTGCTAAGATGCACCATAGGTGTGATCCCACCAATTGGGTGGAGGGAGGGCAATTGGTGGGATCACTGGTGCAATTTTATTAGGAGAATTAGATTCTTTTTTTGCTATCATACAATAAAGGTGATTTATCACATGGAAATACAGAAAGTTTATTAAGCAATATGGCAACGCAAGAAAGTGGAAATGTCTCCAGAAACTGTTTTACCGAAGCTATCTAATAATCCTTCATTTGAATGTGTTATATCATGTAATATTAAAATAAATGGATGAATCTATTTATATAAAGAAATAAATTATTATAACTACCAGAGATAAAGCTACCTGGTAATGCAGAAAGGAGGTTTTTATTTAAAGGCTACAGAAGCACATGTAGTGAAGTCTCTTCTATCAAGTGTTGATTGATATCTTGGATTTTTAAAAATCTATGTAATTGTACTTTGCAAGCGTTAGGGGACAGAACTCAGTGTTATTGATTGAAAACACATTGATGTACTTTTTGTGATGGTGTTTCCTCCCTAGAAAATTCTGAAATCCAAAGTGTTTTTCTGGAATAAAAGGAGCATCCTCTTCTCTCTATGTGAGTCTGAGCTGTAAGAGTCTATGCAGGAAGAGCCCTGGTGTGTTTAAGGGGCACCAAGCTCAGGGCTAAATAGACTCATTGATCCCAAAGTTTCACATGATATTCATGAAAGAGGTAATATAAACTCCTGCTTTGCCATAGGAATTTTGCCTTTATTCCTCACCTCAAAGACATGGTGTGAAACTATTAGACATGTCTAAAATTTCCAAGAAAAACTTTTTAAAAATAGATATGATAACCTAGCTATGGGAAATGATTTGGGAATCTATTGCAGGAGGCCTACATATTCTCAGAGATGGAATCTAAATAATTCGTAAGATTCCTCCCAGGTCTCCCGGTATCTTTTTCAGCCATGTCATCTCAATTTCTAGCATCTACTCCCAAACTTCTCAGCTCACTTTTTCTACTTGATAAATTACTGTACTTTCTGAAATTTAAGGAGATTGTGCTGAGGAAAAATTGATTTTATTTCCATCTTGAAAATTAAATAAAAAAACAAAAGTTACTGTCTTCTCTCTCAGCTCATGTAGGTATCAGAATTAGTCCCTACTGAATTCTATCTCTTCTATTTCAGTCTCCCATAAATTATTACATCCTTTATCATACCCATTGTCTATTTCAGTCTCCCATAAATCATTACATCCTTTATGGCACCCATTGTCTATTTCAGTCTCCCATAAATTATTACATCCTTTATGGCACCCATTGTCTGCCTGTACCACAGTCATATAGGTATATTCTAGATGATATGTCTTGTGAGGGCAGATAACATTTTTTGGTCTTCTTCCATACCTGAATTCCCAATGGGACTTCAGGTGGACACTTAGAGTCAATCAGGGAAATCAAGATGAGTTGAATTAAAGCTGCAGGTTGACTTAGGGAAGAAACTAGCCTGTATATAGAAATTGGAAAGGGTGTCAAAAAGTCAGATATATTTTTTTAACTTCCAGACTTAATCTGAAATGGAAAATGAATATTCATAAACCATCAAGATATTTTCACAAAATTTCTGTTAAACTTTTAACTAGCCCCACTAGCACATCTGAAACAGACCAGCACAGATTTATCTATCAAGTGGATTGAGAACCAGCATGCAAGGCCCTTAGGAAGTAGAGTGCAGAAAAGTATATATGGTGACAAAAAGGTCCGGTCCATGGCTCTCTGAAAAGTCAGGCCTAAGCAAGATGTCCTAGTATGAGACACTGGACAGCCTCAGGGTAGCCTAAGAAAAGAAGGTACCTTGGAAAGGAGGCTGAGAAAGAAAATGAAGAGGGGTCCAGAAAAAGGACAAAGCTCCAAAAGCAAGCTTAGCCCATCCCAACTTCCCTGAGAGCACAACTAGCTATAAAGAAGTCCATGCTGTATTTTTTTGAAAATTAACTTTCTCCATGGAATTAAGCTTAGCTTTTAGTATCTTTTAAGATACTCTACACCTACCTTTTCCCTCATCACAATTTACACTGGTAATATGAAAGCAATGCCAGTTGTCAACCTCCCAGATGACCAAGAAATCCTTCTCCCATATCTAGCTTGCTTTCAGTCAGGGTCCCATTTCTCCCCTGGCCTGAAACAACTGCCTGGGTGGAAGTCTGACCTCTTTGGCAGCTACATTTTCTCCTACAAATGAGTGGAATCAAGAAGCAATCAACTGAATTCACCAAATTTTATTCTAATTATATGGGCCAAGAATCTCAACTTCCACAAAGGTTTTTTTTTTTTTTTTTTTACATAAAGAAGTATAGTTAAGTTGTAATTCACCTGCAACTAACACCTCAGCATGTAATTCATCAGGAAGAAATGAAGATTTGGCATAAATCAGTGGTAAAGATTACCTGCCTCAGTCCCAACAGCTCCCTGATGAGGTGATATAACAAAGATGATAGCTAGGTTAATCTGATTTTATCTTGTACAACCCTGCCTCCCCAAACTGCTGGGTCACCCTCCTTGAGGGGTACCTAGTTATGGTCAAGTTTAGAATCACCTGTGTAACTACCACGCCTTTTTGAAGTCACACCTGACTTGGGAGAGTACAGAGATTAATTACATATGATTAGGAGAACTTTTCAGGAAATATGGTAGGGATTTTAGGATCGTTTTAGATTTTTGCCACATGAGACCAATAAATGTGTATTTAAGCAGATGTGGATTGTGATATTAAATCCATATGGGTAGATTAAAATATAATTTATATTCAGAGGAAGGTTTTAAAACAGATTCTAGTTAGCATTCTCTTTTAAGCATTATAAAAGTATAATGTTATTAATGCCATTGTAGCAAAGCTTAGTCAATACATTTAAATGGCCATATTTTAAATAATTATATTCCTTGAGGTCTACTGTCATGATGTAACAACCATAGAGTACCAGGAATTCCATCCACACATTTTTATTTTCCTGTAATTAATTCCAGATTGACAACCAGTGGCTTTAGCTTGACTTTAACATTTATTATGGTTAACATGTAGTATCTCTGCTGTTCTCAGAAAATTATTTTGGGGAAAGCACAAAAGTGACAAATAATTAACGTTTTTAAAAATCTATTTTAAGAGGCCAAAATTGTTTATGTTTATTTTCTAGCTACTTTGAAATTAGCTAGAATTCTAAATTCTAAAGTATATAATAGGTAACAAAAGCATCAAGAATTAAAGAGACAATGAAGAAATCACTGCTCCCTTAGAGAAAAGGTATCTCTCACTCCAAAATAAAACCTTAGCGCAATCCATTATACTATATCTACATGTTGCCTGGTCAGAAATTCCACCACACTGTGAAATTTTTCCTGTTGCCTTATTATTTCTTTAACTCATATTCCTGACTGAGCTATAAAATATGCACTCTACTACAGGAGCTTATCAAGTTCAAATTTATGCCCAGATACATTACTCCAGAAAGGTGTAGCATTTAGAGCATGAAAACATTGCCCTTGAGTAGGATCAGTTGAAAGAACTAAGCACTAAGTTTCCCGTTTAGAAGGCTGTGTAACAGTTCTCTGAAACAGCAAGGGATTGCATAATGTTTCAAAAGTTCTTCCAGTGCTATGTCATTCGTGTTCTTGAATAGTTAAGATTTTTTGAAAATATATTTTCAGGAGTGGATGAGAGCTTGTTTATAGACTTTCAGAAAATAGAAAATAAAAGAACTCCTTCCGTATACATGAAGTTAACTTTTAGGCACATTCTTTACAGTTCTGCTGTAGCTTCGTGTCAGAATGCCCAAGTTAAGGATGAAAGAGAGTAGCTATTGTTCCTGACAACCCCAGAGCCACCTGGGATGTAGCATTACTTACCTAAAGATGGGTCTTTGGAGATGTTTCCTCCTGATTGTGACATGGTCATCCATTTAAAGGTGAAGGTTTAACGTCTTCCTGGAAACCACGCCAGAAAATCCAGGGAAGGAATGTACAAGCTTATTCTGATCTATTGTGCTGCAAGGCGCCCAGAAAGAAAAAGTACTTTCCTCTTTCTCTTTTTGGGTGCTGGGAGAAAACTTCCCTGCTCTCTGCCAGCTGAGCAATGTGTCCATAGAGGCCACATAAGACAGGCACGTCGGGGCACTCCCCCACAGAGCAGGGTGTGCAAAACCCAGCAAGAGTCACGTTGATCCGGGCAAGAGAAGTGCAGGGGACACTCCAGAACAGAACAAAACAAACAGAAAACTTCCCGCCCCAAGTGTCACCCAGGTAGGAACTCCCTAAGTTATTGCAGCCATGGGAGCTCGCCTTCCTCATGCTGGTCAAGCTGTGAAAGGCGAAGTCCCTCCCTATCTTTAAAACAGCCTGTTCCAAGGCTCCACTTTTCTTCTTCAAAATAAAAGTTGTACAGCTGGTTCAGCAGTCCCATGGGAGTACCCTCTGAAAGTGTGTTCTATTAAAATAAGAAATGTATAAGAAATGTATACAAATGAATTAAGAGAGATGGGCTCTGGTTGCATGGCAGGCGCTGCTTCTGGAGATTACATTTACTTTACAAACTTGCTTTTATTCCTGCTGGATAAAGAGTGGAGACAGGCATCATTTTTAGCAATTGTAACCTAATAACCTACACTTGGCTGAAGCTGAAGATACCATTGCAAATGATAGAAGCCCATGTGAAACTGGCCAGAGCTACAAAAGTTAGAAAAACAAAAATTGCTCAATTCTATCAGTGACATTAAACCCAGATGTCTGTCCCCTAATGTAGCTTTCCAACTAAGGGGGGACACTGCAAAAAAGAGATGGAAACACACGTACACATTCACATATATATCCACTTTGTTATAAGAAAGAAAAAAAAGCCCCCCAAACTGTCTAGAAACCTACCATTTGTGTACTTTACAAAGAAAATTGAATTTATAAAAATAAAAGGAAAGAAAAGCAAGTAGAAAAGAGAATTTGTGAACAGCTGAAAATAAATGACATTAAAATTGCTTTATTTAGAAGACAGACTTAAACTGCAGGAACTCTCTCTTATTCTAGTTACAGATAAAGTGCATACTCATATTTTAATATAACTTATTTTGGCTTTTTTCCTGTATCTGGATTGCTGACCAAGTTTCTATTCAATCAACAATGTGATAAGATTCTAGGCCAGAGGTTTGATAAATAATAAGATAAACCATATGAAAGCATGATTGAATCATTTTTAAAAGATACATAGATAAAAGGTGGAAAAAATGAGTAACACACATACCTTTAATAGAATGCCTTTAGTACCTAACAGGTAAAAAAATAGTCAAGAATTATAGAGACAATGAAGAAATCGCTGCTTAAAAATAAGGGTCAATGTCACAAAGAGGGATATGATTTACAGTCATCAGCACTCCCCAAACACTTCCACAGAGCAAGATCACCTTTTTGCTTTTCTCCCAGAGGACAGATTAGGAAGGTGAAGAAAATTATAAAGAAATCACTGATTTATGGAATAGTTCTAATACACACTAGGAAATGTAATCAGCCTAAGAGAGCATTGAACTAAAACTAAAACAAATGAGTTCTAGTCCTGTTCTAGTCCCAGTTCTGCGAACACATCATGAATATGCTGGGCCACTGCAAGAAAATCCAGGACCTGTCTGAAGCCCAGTCTTGTTTATAAAATGAAGTTATAGCATTAACTGAATTCCACGCTCTTCTCCAGCATTAATTGTATGATTAGTCTCTCTTTTGCAAAGAAACTATCATAGAAGTTATGAGGCCTGACACTTCAAAACTGCATACTTACTTGTATATTTATAAATAAAAAGATAATTTTATATGACATATTATATATGTTTATAGATATTCTATATTAATATAGTGACATCTAAATCAATGTTCCCTTCATTTTTAACAAGCATTGAATGAAAGTATCACATGTGTGTGATATGGCAGTTAACCATGGGAGCCATCTATAGCCATCTATAGCCCAAGTGATGTACAGCCCTGGGGAGTGGGCACTTTGTTAGAACCATATGCTTTGGTTCTCTTTGTATATACATTTCTTCGTGTGATGTAATAACACATTATACAGGTCTTCTGGGAGGTTTATTGCATTTGTGGGTGACATCCAATCTCTGTAGTCATGGATTATCTATTTACTAATAGTTTTGCCAAAATATTCCTCTTGAATATTGAGGGACAGTCTAGGCTCATCAACTTTTAAAAATTGACTTGCATTTTGTCCACTTTTGAATTACAGTTGTGAGAGGATTTCAACTTAAATACAATGGAAAAAATACAAGACAAATGCCAATAAACATCTAGCCAAGGGGTGGTGTAAAGGACAAGTAAGTATACAATCTAGCCTGAGAGTCGAAGGCTGGATTATCAAGTGAAGAAACTGAAAATCATAGTTGTCTTTCCCTCTGTTAGGCTTATATTCTTTTTTCTCTTAAGTGATTAAGGTGGAAAGCTTAGATTTACATTTAGATTAAGCACTATATTAAAACCCAGTCTTAGAACATAAAGAGCTCTAAGAAGATACTAGTTGGGTGGTGCATGTGGCTCATAGAAGTAGGGTGCTGGCCCCATATACCAGAGGTGGCGAGTTCAAACCCAGCCCCGGCCAAAAACTGCAAAAAAAAGATACTAATAAATTAAATACTCATTTGGCAAAGAGAAAAAAATATGTATTTCTTAAATGTTTTCATTAACTTTTTCTCAAACAGAATTTAAATTAACTTTGGGAAGAAAAGTTGACTTTATTAAGACAAAAAAAACATCATTATTATTGCTTACATTATAAAAATATATTTCTTACATTAACATGACTGTATTGTGCAAAATACTAAAATTTATGATATAAATAACCATGCCAACTCTTCTTATAAAATAGACTATGATTTGTTATAAATAGTTTTATTTCCCCAAAGGACAAGGGTCAGAAATGGTCTTTGTATTTTTCCTAGTGTAGAAAAACAAAGTCAAGCTGACTTTTTCTAACATTTGTACAAATACATACACATACACACTCAAAATATGCCTATTCACATATATACTCATAACAACATATACATGCATACCCCACCCTACTCAGTGCTGTTAGAGACCAACATAAGAGGTGCTCAGTTAATACACAAGTGTGAAATTAATTTGTTAAAACACTCCACTGAAACACACCAACAGATTTATCCTCACTAGCTTATTTTGTGTGGTGAAATACATGGATTGACTTGGGTGACTTTTCCAACCAAAAGGTCACTAAGAGTGTCGCGGTATATTTTTGTTAAGCACCATGGAAAACAGGTAAGCTTTGCTTTTTCTTGTTTCTTTCATTGTTCTAGTCTGGTTTCTGGCTCTAATTATAACATACAAGTGTCCAAAGCATGCAATGGCAGGAGGATCACTTAATATTATGCCAGCCCAAGCACTGAAAAATGAATATGTCTTCAAATTATCACTTTCACCACAAAAGTCTAACCAAATGTCAGTGTTAGACCAAGTGAGTATTCTTTTTTTAAACACAATTTAATTAAATACAATGCCACAGTTATATTTAAGTGAATTTTAAAATAGGCGGAGGAGGGCAAAGGAAATGCAAGAAAGAGAGCATTAGATGGCATTTTAGGTTTTATCACTATATAGAACATATTATCTTCATTTCTTTTTTAAAAACCTGCTTCTTTCACTCTTGCCTCTCCATCTCCACCGAGGTTAAAGCTAGTTTTTATAAGACTGGAGTACCTCACACAACTAAACTTGATTGTGATCAGAGTACATCAGACACTTAAACTTAGCTGTTCCTTTTATTTTTTGACATATCATACATGAAAGATGAAACATACATGTAATACTCCCCCAGAAAAGAAGCATCTAGATCTTAATAAAGCCAAGAAAAGTAAAATATATACATTAAATGCAAGCACTACCATAATTTTCATTTGCCACATCTATAACTATTATATCACTAAAGTGGAACACCACTTGGTCAACAATAACATGAGATAAATGGAATGGTATGAATTATTCCCAATAAACTAACCATAACTCTCCCACTTTACTTCTCAGAGAAAAATTATTGCATGTAATGAGTGAGAGTGGTATACTTTTTGAGATAAGTTAATTTTGAGATAACGTAAATCTGGTTTATCTTTTCCAAATAAGCCAGCCCAACTTTCAGCATTTTATTCATTTTTTTATTACACTTTTTTTTTACTACAAGTTTCACAACTGGTTAAGAAACTAGTTGATATGTCACAGAGCTAGAATTTGAACTCAGATGTCTCATGCCTGAGCCCAAGTTCTTACTCCCTACTATGTAAGTTGTCAGGCTGGCGGATACTCTGCCCCTGAGATTTCGTAGGCTCTTTCTGAACTATATATTTAGCATTCTATGCAGGAAGAACTAACCACTCCAGTGAGGGTCTATTTTCCCCTAATCATCCATCAACTTAAATATCATAACATTTCCCATGATGTTCCCAATACTTATGAGAAACGATTCTAGAAAGGACCTTTTGATAGTAAGGTGAACTGAACAGGCAACTCAATGAGCATTTCATAAGATCCAAATGGAAGTTACATTCTGTTATAAAGAACCCTGGACTAACATCAAAGAACATATATTTAAACCCCAGATTTAGCAGCATTTTTTCCTTCAACTCAGTGATGTCAATTTCCTCACTAGTCAAACTAAGAGGTTGAGTCAGATGACCTCTAAGAACCTTTCCAGCTCTACAGTTCTGTGACTCTCTGACTGACCCTATGATAAAACGTCAAGTTATTTAAATTTAGTGTCCAGCCAAGAATAAATTCTGTAGTCATTTTTAGCTTTCCTTAACCACAACACAGTCATACATACCACCAGAATACTTTTCATCCTCATTGTTGTAATATTAAAAATACAGTACGATTCTCAAATGTGAAAAAAGTTGTAGTATCTTTATTTTTTCTAATTGAGCTATTATTTTGTTTGCTTTTTTTCCCTATAGCTTTAACTTAGAACTACCTACACTAGACTGTAAACTCTAGGAAGTCAGGGATTGGTATCTTTGTATTCCTTAGGCATTGTAGGGACAAAGAGACACTCAATGGTTATTTATGAAATGAATGAATACATGAACAAAGTAATCATGAATGCTACTTATCATCAATGAGCATTCATTTTCTAAAAACTAAGTCATCCCTAGTAAATATGCAACCTTTCATATTTTTTCTAACCCATTGTTTTCCTTCAAGGACCTGTCTGAGTTTATAAAGAGATGGGTTTCTATGACCTTGAAGTGACAGGAAATAGGTAGTCTCACATGCAAACCCACAAGTCCTCTGCTCCCTGCAATAATGTCATTTGTCTGTCTCAATTGGTTCACTGTAGACAATTAACAGCTAAAATCCATGGCTGCTCTGATCAATTGCCTCAATATAGGAACTATGGTCATTTACAGTTGATGGAGTCAACCACAGCCTTTGGTATTGCTTCAAGATCCTTTGAGTCTCACCCGCATCACCCATCTGCAACATTATTGAGGTTGTTAACATTTAGACATCTGTATAGGCTCCCCTGGCCTCCTGCTATGGGCATGGCAGGCTATTGACTAAAACGCCACCCAACTCAGCTGGCTTATAAAATCTCCACAGAGCTGACAGTTCCTAAGCCCTCCATCTCACACAGGCAGGCACTGAGGAGGGCTTGGGATTGGCCACACCATACAGCCATATTTACCCCATCGCTGCTACCTCACTAAATCACCTGCAACCAAACATGCTCTCCATCCTGGGACTTTTACCTTGTAGGGAAGAGGTCAAAATAACCTCCTAGATCATTTGCATTAAATGCCTTCTATTTGGGTCTCCTCCTCAGGGAAGAAGACATATGTTTTTCCCATCTTACATGACAGAAAATCTCTTCATTTCCCTTCATCTATGCTTTATAACAAACCCTATGTTCAATTGTATGGCCCTTGATCACAATCTTGATTGTGTAGAGCTTCAGGAATTCAGGAAATACTTTTTGGTGTAAACAAAGTTCTTACAGGGAGCTCAAGAGTTCCATTAGGGTATTCAAAGCTGGGCTTCTGATTTGCCTTTGCTTGCTTTCATCTGTGATAGCATTAATCCTACTCCCCATCCCTGTAGGAGGCAGATGGTTAGCTCTGGCTGACAGGGGAAGGGTCATGCTCATCAAAATTGAAGAGAGAAAAGCACATCATCCTCATTACATCATGAAGCTTCCTTACTCAGACCTTTCAGGGGGTGCATAAAGAGGGGTACCCCTACCACAGCATTAACATTCTGCCTTATCTGGTCCTCACCTACCTGTACTCTCAATCTCAAAACACTGACTTCTTGGTTCATTCACCCATTGGCTGCATTTTGTTCCTCAAGCACTCTATACTCTTTCCTGCCTCTCTGTACATACTGTTCTCTCTTTCTGAAATGCTCTTCAACCTTCTCCTTGCTTAGATTTTACTAAAGCTCACCACTTCAGAGGGACGACTCGCTTCACAGCTCCATCTGAATTCTGATACCTGTGACTACATCACAGCACTGTCCTTGCTTGTCTTGCAGTGGGTGTTGTATCATAATGCGTGTATGTTACCATCATGTAATTTTCTGTTCTCAAATCTATCTGTTCAATTCATGAATAAATCCATTCTGCAGAATGCTGTCACTGAGGAAAAGATCTGAGCATGTAATTCTTTCCAACTATAAATCAAGACAAATTATACCAAAAATATATTTCCTTCATATTTGAATATCTGACTGTAAGAACCTAAAAATAGACTCCTACTGATCTTTTGCAATGCTTCAACATCATCTAATAATTACATATGTGATTCATCTTAAAATGTTTGTCATTACTCTTGTTCAAATCAGGAACTTTACATACATGAGAGAAAATATAATTGTATCTTAGTCCATTTTGTACCACTTTACCAGAATACTTGAGACTGAGTGATTTACAGAGAACAGAAATTTACTTCCTCACAGTTCTGGAAACTGAGAAATCCAAGATCAAGTTGGTGGCAACTAGTCTGGTAAGGGCCTTCTTGCTGTGTCCTCGCATGGCAGAGGAAGATGAGCAAACTAATCCAATGAGAAGACTTTTTTACATGTGTCTTAATTCCATTAAGGAGGAAGCAGCCCTCCTGGTCTAATCACCTCTTAAAAGGCCCCATTTCTTAACAGTAAATTTTGAAGTGGCCCCATTCAAAGCACAGCAAATGAGATTATTAATATTGACATTACAACTGAGTGTCACTTTAGAAATGGTTCTGAATTTCACCAAATATGTTTTCTACCTAAGAGGAAAGAAGAAGATTCCATCCAGAAAATAGGTTTATAGTAGGTTCTCTTGACTTATGTGTCAGACTGAAAGTTTATTAGCCACTAATTCAATAACAAAATATACCATACTGTTATTTTCTTAAATAAATGAATGTTAAATTCCATATTTATAACTTCTAGTAAGAAAGAAAATATGTTCCCTACATTGGCTCACTCCCCAGTTACTTAAATCCATCAGAAATGAGCCTTTCTACTTCACAAAGTAGGAGAAATTCCTCATTGTCACTGAAGTGTACAAGCAGGTCAGTTAATAGTTGATTGACTCCAATTAGCACTCCCACAAGTTCTGACAGCCTTTAGAGCTGGCAGTCCAACAACTTCCTTTGAATAGTGTGACATCCTGTGAAAACATCATCATCAACAACAAAGGAAATCATGTAAAACAGATTCCCATAGCCAAACGCCCACTGCTCAGTGTGTAATCAAGCAATGTATAAATCTACTATAAAAGGAAATGACTTTTGCATAGGGGGTAGCTAAAGGAATATGGCAAAAAGCAGCCTCCTTTATAAAATTCTCTGGAGTTAGAAGGCTAAAAAGGAAGTCCTTGAACAAGGGCTTGAAGGAGGAACAGATCTTCAATAAGCAGAATAAGAAGAAGGGCACATCCTAACTACCATATAACAACATATGATCTAGAAAGCACATTGTGGACCTCTAGGAGGCCAAGTGTGGTGGATTGCTTGAGCTCAGGAGTCAATCCTGAGCAAGAACGAGACCCAATCTCTAAAAAATAGGGAAAAAACTAGCTGGGTGTTGTGCGGGTACCTGCAGTCACAGCTACGCAGGAGGCTGAGGCAAACGGATCTCTTGAGCCCAAGAGTTTGAGATTGCTGTGTAGCTATGATGATGCCACAGCACTCTAGCCCAGGCTACAGAGTAAGACTGTCTCAAAAAAAAAACATATGCTACAGTTCATGGCTCATTAGCCTTCAGAATTAGAAAAGGTCGGGCCTTTAGGTGTTATAATTAGAAAAATGATCCATGTGACATCAAAGTTTAAGAGCATGTGACTCAGAGGTTTCCATTACTCCCCAAACGTGCCAACAATATTCTTATCTGCAATTCTTCAGTCAGTGGAAACTTGTTCAAATGTAGTTGTGTAGTTTAGTTGTAGTGTAGTTAGCTGTGTAGTTTAGCTGACTTGTTTACTTTCTCTGAGCTCTGACGTCCATCACTAAGTCATCACCTTAACTTCAATACTGAGCCATCCTCACTAGCTTCTCTCCATATTTTGTTTGGTTTCATTCTGATTCTAAATTCAATCAGCAATTTTTTTTAGGATCTGATTTAAGTTTCCAGTAATGCCTATGAATAAAATGTGCAGAACTATCACCAAGAAATGAGCTGAATCAATGTCAATAAATGGAAAATTCCTAAATGCTAACCTATTGACTTGTCCAAGCATTGGGAAACAGACAGCAATAGAGATAATCATGACTCACTCTGACTTTGAGTAGAAGCAGCCACTGAGTTTGCCAAACTTTCAATAGCATGTGTTATTTACTGTGTAAATAACACAAATGTATAGAAATAGATTACTACACCTATTAACTTTTTAAAACAAAAATGAGTTATTAGCAGAGAGAATAAATATAGACCCCCTATATTTGTGGCCTCCTCAAAAAACTCATTCTAGTTCCAGCTTTTCTCTTTGCTTCTGCTGACTATCCCCCAACTCCAGGTCCATTGTAATGATCTATATTAGCCAATCTCATATTTGGAACCACCACCTTATTTTTCGTACAATGCAGCATTACTATTGATTGTTCTATGACATGCTATATTTACTGCAATTTACTTATACATTCATTTAGTTAAACTCTAAATTCAAAGTCAAATTATCCTATATTAATATAGGATTTAAACTGGCCAGTGACATTTTTCCAAGCCCAATCCTGGACACGTTATTTACTGCATCATCTGATATACAACCTAATAGCAGAATAGAATATTGGAAATCAAGTCTATCTCAGAAAGTCTGCATCCATTTCAATAGTATGAGGCTTCATCTTGCTCAATGGTCCTAGACAGTAACAATCTTTACTCATTCGTGCTTTTCTCCACCTAACCCCATGAAAAATGTGGAAGCAGGAAAGTTGACATGTATTTGTCAGTCATTTATCATGTGTCGGGTACCATACTTGGCATGCACTGTTGCAGTTAATTCTACACAACACAAAAAGGTATATCTTCATACCTTCATTTCACACTCAAGAAAACTAGAGTTCAGAAAAGTTACAGAATTTGCCAAAGGCTGTTACAGCTAGTATGTTGCCATAATAGAATTTGAGTCCAGTTCTAATGAGCTTATTGCACTACCTTGCTATGACCATATTCTTAGTTTTAACAGCATCCCTAAAAAATACAGCATCTTGGTTGACCATATCTTTAGGCAGAACCCTCACAATAATTCAGACTGGATTCTGGAGACATACCTGCTTGGTTTCAGTAATTCATACAATAAAAGCCTCACATGTGGATAGATCACTGAACCAAGTAGAAGAATAAATATTTGGAGGTTTTAAAGTTTAAATTTTGTCAATTGCTTACTGTATAATCTTCACTGAACAGAAGTGGACAAAAAAACTTTTGATCAAAACTCTAGGGAAAAAAAAAATCTAGCCAGAGTAAATATACAAATAAAGTTGGGCTTCTATCCCTAACATACAGAAAGGCTCTCCCATGCAGAGATGTGTGTATAATGCACTTGTCTCTTTAAAATCATGCCCACAGCAACCCAATCATAAAAAGTTAATTGATCAATAAACTTCCTTACCTTTTTTTCTAAATCACATCATGTTTCCTCTTCACTAAAAAGGCTAGAGGGACTAAAAAGTCCATCCACAGGTTTGTCAAGCTCAGAGCTACCTATGAGATTACATACAACCCCTATAATTTCACTAAAATAACTGCTGCCATTTGTTGAGCACACCTATACCAGGCACTGCTGAGGTCTCTTACAGGCCCCATTATATTGATTTCTCCCAACAACAATATGAGATGGGACTCTTCTCCCTGTTTGAGAGATAGATAATATGACACAGCTAAGACTGGCAAAGCAAAGACTTGAATCTAGGACGGCTTCCCTTCACAGCCCGTACATTTATTTACTAGTGCCTTCCATGTTTGGGGCCATTTGATTCTTCCTCTTTGTTCTTTATAATCATTTTGTATTTTTATCTTCGCTTCTTTTGCACCTGTTTGATAACTAATTTCCTTTTTCAATGATGGGCTCCAAGCATATTATTAACTAATTCTTACCTTACATTTGTGGAGTTTCTGAACCAACTTTCCTCAGTTGTCTACAAGTACAGAACATTGCTACTGTTTTCAATATACACATTGCTTCAGCATAGGAATTCATGGCCACCTATTTTTTGACCTTGAGATAATGAATTATTTGTTATAAATAGAACCACACACTTCTCGAATCCACAGGGACCTTCACGGTCAAATTGTTCACCCTTAAAAACACTGCAGAATTCCTCTTGCTGTTCCTCTCAGAGAAGGCTTTCCCCTAGTTATTCCTGAGCTCTGGGGGAAGTGAATCTGCTGTTCCCTTGATCTCTAATCTTGAGACCTCTCATAATATGAGAAGTTCATCTTGTTGAATGCGACTTGCATGTAGATACAGAGGCTTTTCTTGTAACAGTTTCTTCACCCAATATACAATCAAAGAAATGACAGTCTGCTCAAGCAATGGAGAGAAACTGGCAGCATTGTTCCTACTAAAGAGTCCTATGTTGTCTTCAACAGGCCCATTCCTAAGGCATATTGAAAGGTAAATTTTGAGTTTAGGTAAACTTTTGCCTTATGTAATGTTTTTTAAAGTAATATAGTTTAATTCACCTGCCAATGTGACAAAGGATCTTCTAAGTGTCAACAGAATGATGATTATTAAAACACTCTCCTTAAGGAAAAACATATTCTACTTTTTAAAGCAATTTCAATACAATTCAATAAGTGTACTCATAAGTAAAAGGGACAAAAGGGCACAGAAGGGAGAAAAGAGAAGACTCACAGAGGGAATTGTGATGTTTTAGCAAGGTTTAGCCAGTGATTAGAACTTCATCAAGGGTGACCTGCTTACCTGAAAGACAAAGTTGGAAGGAAATCGGTTCTAGAGAGAAACTGTTTGGGGGTAGGATAAGAGTGGAAGTATGAGACGTAAGGGAGGGGAACTACAGAAAATTAAACTATGAGTGTGGATACTCTTGCTTATAGAGAACATGCAGATTAGTTCCAAGAACAAACCCATATAACTAAGAAGATGGTCAGGGAAGAGTGTCAGCAAAGACGTCAGAAAAGCTGCGAAATCAGGAGGAGAAATTTGTCCTACAACAAAAGTGAATAGGTGCCTAGTAAAAGAAAGGTGTCACTAGTACCAAAGCTGTGGAGCAATTAAAGACAAAAATGTTACTTTTATCATACATTTAACTTGCATGTTTATTTGGCTCTATCTCTCTTCCTTTGATTTGGTACTCTATACCAGTACTGCACTATTTTACTGTAGCTTTTAGAATGCTCAAGCATTTGGGCAAAGAATATTGAGGATAATGAGAGCCACGCAGCTCTTGATTGAGTAATTAATGCTGGTAACAGGGAAGCCACTGTGGCCTTCATGAAAGCAATTTCTGTGCTAGAACAACCACATGTTCAGTAAGACATAAAGTTCTGAGACCAAGAAAACCGTGGAGATTGGGGCAATTTTTCTGCTTAGGTGTACTAAAGAAACACTTCAGTTAATTTTCCCTATGGAATAAAATAAAAAAGGAAGTTATGGGCTAACTGTTTAAATATTTGGGATCACAAAAAGGAGAAATATGACTATCTGTTTACCTGACAATATTTTACTTCAAAGAAGTTGTTGCTGTTGG
The DNA here is from genome assembly GCA_963574655.1 of Perodicticus potto. Classification (NCBI taxonomy): domain Eukaryota; kingdom Metazoa; phylum Chordata; class Mammalia; order Primates; family Lorisidae; genus Perodicticus; species Perodicticus potto. The sequence goes on from CAUYRH010054615.1 coordinate 16,339, forward strand.
CGTTTTTTTTTTTTTTTCTATTTTAATGCCTGATTTAAAGTTTCTAAGAAATATTTTCTTTGGGGAGGACATGTACATGAACTCAACAGAGGTATGAACCAAGAAGAGATTAGGACAAAGTCGTTCAGTATCTACAAAGCTTGAATAACCTTATTTTGCAGTTATATATATACACATATATATATGTATGTATACATATACATATATATACACAAAGACTGACACTCTGCAGGCCCTGGACATATACCTTAACTAGGCACAGGTTGTCTTTTATGTATCTTTCTTTTTAGATTCACTTCCAGAATCCCAGTGCTCCCATTTTTATTTCCGGAAGTTCAAGCCCAAAACTGCAGCAACTATCTGGACTTGATATTCTACATATTTTCTTCTCCCTTTGATTTTCATAGAAACTTTCACTGGTGTAAGTGGTATTGTGAATCAGCTAACTTGACAAAAAACCCAAATCTGCTAACATATTAGCAGATGATAAATACCTGCTATTGTATTTCAGAACATGGTTATCAAGAACTGTAACAATAAGTGATTGGCAAATTGATGTGATGCTGTTTAGTCATAGGTGCCTTTAAATTATAGACCACATAGTCAGTTGTCTATTTTTCCTATTTTCAGGCATTGTATATTTCCATTCCACTGTAGTAATTGCCACTTGTGTTTCTATTCATGAAAGAAAAATAATAAACTCTTGACATATTTTTGCATCGTTAAACAAAGATCTATTCCAAATAACAGTACTGCTCTTTGGGGGAATGAATTAATAGTACATAGAATTTAAAGCATACTCTCAATATTATCACATAATTCAATTTTTCCAAATTACTCAAATGCCTACTATTCTATTATTATTTATTTTAAATATTCTTTATTTTCCCTTCTAGTTTAAAATGTTACTTTTATCGTACATTTAACTTGCATGTTTATTTGGCTCTATCTTTCTTCTGTTGATTTCTCTACACCAGTACCGCACTATTTTACTCTAGCTTTTAGAATGCTTAAGCATTGTGTAATACCAGCTTTCCCTCAGTCTTCCCCCCTCATAAAATTCGTCTTGCATACTAATGCATGTTTACTCTTCTCCATATTCTTATTTTTATACATAATCATTTCATATATAAAAATATATTATTGATTTGGGCAAAGAATATTAAGGATAATGGGAGCCAGGCAGCTCATGATTGGGTAGGGAATTCTATATATAAAGGGAAAGACTAGACTAGATCCTATGGCACTGGATAGAAGTTGGAGGTAATGCCATAAAGTGTACACTTTTTATATATAATATATACTATCTGTACAATCTTAGCTATGCCCAGTGAGAAGACCAAGAAGCAATGGCATACCAATAGTAATTAGAACACCTTCCACCCAAATTTTTGTTGTTATACACCACTCACTACTAAAAGTAATCAAGATTCTTCATAAAATAGCATAAATCAAGGACTGGATAGAGAAAGTACTAGAAGAATTCAGAATATATTGTACTAGAAAGCAACAATGCATTCAGAGAATAATAGGCCCATATCATAAGAATATGGGAAAAAGCTTGAAAAAGCTCCATTGATCAAATCTGGGAAAAAATGAGCATCAAAATAGGAAATGATAGCAATGTATTATTACCTACTGAACAAAATCAGAACCCATGAGTCATTACTGACATAAATGAATGAATGAACACATGGGGAAAAAATACCTCCTTATCAGAAAACACCAACTAATAAATATCAAAGGACTAATAGAGTTAGAAAATTCATGAACATTAAAACCAGTGTGTAAAATTTGATAAAGAGGTAGAGGGTATTTATATAATCTATTTTTAATTAATTCAAAGAATTAAAAAATGGGAATATTACTGTTACTGCATCATTATAAGACTACCGTACTATGTGCCTCCTGATCCAACGTCATAGAAATCATCTCATTTTAGTAGAAATAAAAATTTTTAATTTCTTATGTCTGGAAATGCCAGATATAACCAAGGTGGGGTTGGCCTGTACTCTAAAATTGTCAAGGTAAAAAACACAAGGAAAAGTTGGAGACCTGTTCCAGATCAAAAGACTGAAGAAATATGACAACTAAATGCAATATATTGTCTTAATTTTGATCCTGGGTTAAGAATAACACAGATATAAAAGATATTATTAGGACAAAGACAAAACTAGAATAAGAACTTCAGATCAGATAATACTAATCAGTGTTAAGTTTCTTATTTTTAATAATTGTGCTATAGACGTACAAATGACAGATAAAATTGTATGCATTATATAATGCATGTTTAATTTTATCATATCCATATGATAAAAATTCATGTTTATATGCATGTTTAATTATGTATTCAAAGCATGAGAGAGAATGGTCAATGGGGAAAAATATAAATAATTATTCCTGGACTTCCTTGTACTATGCTTGCAACTTTGACTTTGAAATTATATTAAATTTACAAAGTTTTCTAGAAACTTGTTACAACTTCAATTTTTAAATCATATTGAAATCTTGACTGAAAAGTCAAAGAAAATGTATAATTCAGCATTACCTTGAAATTTTAATAATAAATTTTGCCACATCAAAACACAATGATACCACTTTCAGAAGCAAGATTTACAACACTGGGAGAATGATAGCTGTGTATTATTTATATTTGCAGTGATTTACAGACAAAATAATCAGTAATAAATAAAAAGGATAATCTACAACCCTAATGAATATTAATCCCAACCAAAATGTCCTCCCTTCACCAAGATTTATTTGAGCTCTTCAAGTAGAAATAAACTTTCAACTCTTAACTCATTTGCTGTTGTTTCTCTAATTTCTCCAGAGCACATATAACTTTCTACCTTGGATAGTAATTATGTATACATGCATTGTCTCTGATAATCAACTAAGTAAAGCTTCTTAAGTGTAGAAACCCCATGTGCTTAAAATCATTGAGTGGCTTCTGGGTGCCCTCAAGATGGTCAAACACTTTAATATCATAGTATATAAAGTGAAATATATTATATGTAAGCTTTATAAATTATATACACATATAAAATATAGTTTAGCTATATCTCTCAAAACCTCCCCACCCACTCACTTACTACCTAAACACACATTCAGGCTTCAACCCATTGAACCACTTTCAGTTCACCCAAATCACTATGTTCTCCCTCCAGGAATCTGCAAATTCTAAAATTCCTCTAGCTACAATGCATTGCCTTTAGACTCTTCCCCCAACCACTTCTTGCTTAACATCACCCCTCAGTGTGAATATCTCCTGCTTCTAGATGCTTTTTCTGAGAATCAAACCTGAGAGAGATGTCTCTTCTTTGTGGCTGCTGACCAACTTTGCTTCCAAGACAAACGTAATTGCAATAGCCCTTTTTTTTTTTTTTTTTAATTTTGCAATAGTTCTTTTACTTCTTTTCATTCACCATTGACTAACTTTCTGGTCTCATTTTGTTCAATATTGAGAGAATAACTCATCTTTGTATTCCATACGTTTCTTTAACAGTGCCTTGCATGAAGTAGCTTGTAAATTAATAAATTTATATGTATATCATATCATACTTACGCAAAATACTGCCTACAAATTTTAAGTTTAGGGAAAAATCTATTGGTTTATCTGTCTCTTTCTCAGTCCTCTCAGAAGGCTTGAAGCAATGACAGCTCAGCAGAAATGAGCTCACCTAGCACTAAGACATCTCTAGTACCAAGACCTTAGTTTCTATGTACTGTCATCTGCTAGAATAAATTTCTATCTGTCTAGGCATACATGTACACATATATAACTATATACCTATTTTTTCCAAAAGAATGTTTTTAGAACTTAATTTAGTACTCTCATTCTCCTTTTTGAATGGAACAAGGAAAAAGGGAGGAAAAGATTGCTAATCCTTTGGGGTTTTCTTACGCTAAAACAGTCCTGAGATACACAAGTTAAACTTGGCATACTTTGGATCTGGACCAAAAAATTATTTCTATTGGCTGCGGAAAAAGGAATTTTAGATCATGTTGAGCCATACTAAAATTATGTTTGGAAATATATAATGTGATGGTTGAGCATTCAACGCAATTAAATGAGTTTACATCTGCTGGAAAGTGATTGAGTACATTTTTCTCAGCACTTAAGGCTAATGCAGGCAAAAAAGCAAAGGAGTTTAACTTCTTAACATTTACTGAAGATATAGAAATATAAGTACTTCTAAAAGACAGTGAGAAAATATAAAAGAACTTCCTTCTAAATATAAATATTAAGATCTCAACAGTATTAATACAATCGACTAAAGTCAGCTTTTATTGATATAAAAACAACAGTAAAATAAATCACTTAAATAGTTTATGCCTTGAGCTATCTCTTCAAAATAAACATTCCATTTTCCCATTTGACACAGAATCAAATGACATTGTTTTTCTTCTCAACTGGATTATTTTTTCTAGGTTCCATGGATGTTGGTGATTTCCTTCAGGAGAGTTGAAACTGACAAATATTATTTTAGAGAGCTGATCTGGGAGTTGAAAGAAAAATATTTTGTGCCAATAAAAGCCAGATTAGCTTCAATGTGAAAACCATACAAAAGAGAAAAATTCATAACATAAGAATATAATTCGACCATGTAGGCCATAGTAAGAGCCAAAATGTGATACAATTTTTAATACCATAACTTGAATCAGTTTCTGCCTAAGGCAATAACAATTTAAACATTTCTTGTTTCATTCCGCCCAATGTTGTTGTTTTTTCCATTATTGAAGCTTAAAAACACTTGAGCTGTTTTAAAGACTAATGTGTTGGCTAAAATTGCACATGCCTCCTAAAAGTATTTTCTTTAACCCTCAATTATGACTATATTTTACATTTTTTAATATGTTCAAGGGCTTTTAGCATCAAAAGAGAATTTCACCAAGCCTCATTAGGAAATCAGTTATGATAGAAATGAGGTAACATGCTGAGCCATGAATATTTAGTATTTATCACTATTTAAAATGCTAATATGCAAGATAAAAATACAAGTTTTTCGATTCATTTAAATTTAAATCATAGTGATGGCATTGTGTTTATATTATCTTAGCTTTTATCATTATATTAATATTTCAAATACAAAAGTCAGAATAAACTAATTAAAATGTAAAGTGGTTAGCAAGGGTTTCCCAGGGATATTTTGTGGTATCTTAAATTGCTTACAGATAAAAGGCATGCCCAGTAACCAAGTCTCCTGCCTAGAAGAGATTACGTACCACTCCAAACCAGCAAAGTCAAAACTCCCACAAAGTTCAGTCAACACAAGACAAAGATAAATTTATCTTAGTTTACTACAGGAAAATATCAGGTCAGAGAGTAGAGAAAAATTGTACTGCCATTTTTAATGCTTTTTTAAATTAAATGTAGTCTCCTGTTTTGATCAGGAGTGGTTACTATAATACACCTTGACTGAGGCTAAGAATTCTCTGTCTGAAATGTCAGTTAGGAACTGGGGACAGATAACATTTACTTTAAAAGCAAATATTAATCATTCAGATTGGCATTTGCTTTGTAAATGGAAATATAAGTAGAAAAAGTTGACAAATTTTGCTAAATTTGTTACTTGGTTAATTAATTGACCTATATCACATATGTGGGATATCAAGTTCAAGTTATTAAATATTAATTTTAAGCAACCATTTCTGGGCATATATTCTGGAATGGCCTCCTTTGGACAGAGTAACAGCTCCTCCTCTAAGGAGATGTGTAATCTCTGGAAACTTATTTAAAATAGTTAAGCCTCAATTTCTTCATCTCCAGAAAAGGGGAAATAATCATGATTACTTGGGATTTCTATATATGTATATTTTTCTCTTTTTTTTGCAGTTTTGGCTGGGCCAGGTTTGAACCCACCATCTCTGGCATATGAAGTCAGCACCCTATTCCCATATGAGCCACAGGCACCGCTCAGGGATTTCTATATTTTTAAAATGAGAAAACATATGTAGATCACTTAGACAAATGCCTGATACACCGTAAACCCGAACAAAAGGTTTTATCTTTGTCTTTTCATTTTAATCTATATATTAAACTCTGGAATTAGACTGACAAGTTGGGTAGGTTCAAAAGTACAACTACTAAGAAAATGTTTACTTTGAGGATTTTTGTCATTTATACACTACATATAAATGCATATTCTTTATTAATTTTTTACATATCATTTTTATTATACGATATTTCCCCTCATGAATTTTCATGTTCGGATAACATTGCCCTTCATTTTGGGGTTCTGCTATCTAGAATCATCTATGAGCAATGACTTCTAAGAGCAATGATTTCCAAGGAGATGAAGGACGGGCATGGCCGTGTAAGAAGAACCAGCTGGCAGATTTGCCCAGACTAAGCATACACCTGAGCGCTATTTCTTCCCATTTCCACCAAATTTTGACACTTGCCACCAACCCTCTCCACTACTAGTTCAGTTCATAAAGAGCATTCTGCTAATGGCAGTGTGTGTCCAGGTAGAAAGAAACAGAAGAAACGTGTTGTGGGCCACCACCGAATGAGGGCCCTTGCACGTGGACGGATGGTTCTGCGTAGGCCTAAAGAGCAAGGAATCAGTTGGAACAGGAGTGCACAACTGCCCCGGAAAGCCCAGCTCAAGGCCATCTTTTCAATCACGTGGTGCTCCCTGCTCTCGCAATCGGAACACCCGCAAACCTTACTCATACTTTCTGATAAAATGACTCACTTTCTACTATGTATTTTAGTTTCTTACATCTGAGATGTGCTTCCCTACTAGGCTTTGGTGCATTGTAGATAATAAGTGGTTGATGAATGACTGCATGAAGGAATAAATGAATATCGTCAAATGTCTCTCTTTGAACTGCGTCTGAATTGTGCAGACAACCCCGTGCTTCAGAGTTCCACCCCGAGTCTGCATTATGAATATTTGCTGCTGAGCAGGAATGTTGATCAGTTTTTTGACATTATGAAGCTAGAACACAAGCTTTTCTTGGAACTCTCAGTTTATGTCCTTGTGATCTTGTTTTCCCAGATCCCAGTCAAACTGCGCGATGACCACAGGCTGCTACAGAATGAGTAGAGTGAACCTTCTAAGTTTGCACATCTTTGGCTTTCCTGACATTTCAAGACTCTAACACTCATGCTTGACACACTGGGTAAGCTCAGTGACTTTCTATTTCCTTTCTTCCTTCTTTCCTTCCCTCATCCCTTTATTCCTTATGTTAAACCATTTGAACCATGACAGAGCATACAGTTCAAATAAATAAAACCATACCATTTGCTTAGGCATATCATTTAGATTGTTTTTTCTTTTTCTTTTCCTGTGTTTAAAGTAGATTTTAAAGACAGGTAATTTAGAGTCACTTTAGAATTATTCTTTTCAATTTACGGCTTTCTCTTATTGAAGGCTAATTTACAAGTACCCTGAAATTCCATAATTGTAAAGCATATGTGCCCTTTTAGGACCCAGCAGAAATTAGAGACCATTCTGTTATGAAAATTGTAAAGAATCTCAGGTATTTAGAACTGAAAGAAAAAACTTCAAAAGCATTCCAAAACAGCTCTCTGTTCTTTCCACATCCAGAAAAACTATCACCCACTGCTAATGACTGCACACCAGCCAGTTTTCATCTACCAACAAATGTATTGACTTGCGATTCCTTTCAGCAGAGTTCTAAATTGGTTTGACTTAGTGTGATTTAATGGCTGAGGTCTAAAGGATGTTTTTTTAAAGAGTACATGCACAGAGTTGCCATAACCTACTCTGATTCCATTTGGTAGCAGGTATAAATGTGAATTATGGAAAAGTATTGCAGAGATTACTTGGCTCAGTCTCTGTATTTTCCTCTGAGGAAACTGAGGCCACAAAACATTCAAATGCAGTGTCTTCTTTTCCTGGATTCCATAAATTTAAAGCCAATTCTTCTTTATGGTTTCAAACATAAGTTTAAATTTAAAATAATAACTATTACAGGTTGGCAGGACTGTACTCTCTCCAGCAGTACACAACATATACCTACCGCCTCCTACCCCCACGAAATCCTGCTAGATCTTTTTAGGTTACTAGCCTTGTCAAACCTTGGAATAAACCTTTAAATGAATGACATACAAATATGAGAACATATTCAAAATTTGGAAGCATCCCTGCCAAAGATATGGATGAGCCAAGAAAAAAATGATCAAAGAAGAAAAGGCAGGGCAGTGCCTGTGGCTCATTGAGTAGGGCGCCAGCCCCATATGCCAGAGGTGGCAGGTTCAAACCTAGCCCTGGCCAAAAAATGCCAAAAAAAAAAGAAGAAGAAGAAGAAGAAGAAGAAAAGGCAAATGAAAAGATAATCAACTGAGCTTTTTAACAAACAAACAAAAAACAACAACATAAATAAAACCCCCACCTTTATAGAAAATTCATTCTATACCATTAATAGTGAAAAGATATGAGATAGGGGTGAGAGAAGAATAACCTTCTCCCCCTCATTACCTCTACCCTACTTCTTCAGCAAGGGAGGGTGTGTATGGTTCAAATGTTGTCAACAGTATTTGAAGTTGAAAGGAGAAAGTGTACCTGTCCCTTTTTTATTTCACACAGGTTTGTTTTCCATGTTCTCTGAGAAGCACTCAACACTCACTCTTTGGCATTTTCAACCTTTATACCTGTAATTGGGCAAATCATAAAATCTTAATATTCATAAAATCAGATACGAAAAAGACCTACGTTTGAATATTTGTTCTTCCACTTTCTCACTATTTGTATGAGATAATTTTCTTAATATCTCTATGCTTCAGTTTCCATATTTGAAAAATAAACTTGAGAATAATAACTATTTCCTAAGGCTGCCCTAATAACTAAATGGAATCAGAATCAATTTTGACAACTCTATCATGCGTATAGCACTTAGATTTTTAAAAAATGTTTAAACTTCAGCTATTATGCTTAACTAAATTAAACCATTTTAGCTAATCCATGTAAAGCATTTATAATAATACAACATAAAAATATGTTAGTTAGAATCATTTTTACCTGTTGTCAAGGTTTAAGAAAAGAATATAAATATATTAATTTCTGAGCATAGTACAAAGTAAAAGTTCGATAAAATACTTACTTTTTAATTATCATCATTATTATCATTGGCATTATCTTTTACTACTCCTACTAACAACTGCCTTCTCTCCACCCCCACCAAGAGGAAAAAGCATCCTCAACCACTTTCATATTTTTAAAAGACTTTGGCACCCACAGAATTTACTAAACAGAGAGAACGAGGGAATGAACAAAGAAAAGATAGAGAGATAAAGTGCCAAATTGATCTTCAAAATTTCCATTTGGAAAAATAAGCTATAAAATTTTCCATGAGTGGAAGTCAGGGCTGGCCAATTTATAACGTCACCTTAGTTCATGTTAAGCATTTGCCCATGAAAGTGAATGTATTAGCTCATACCAAAAAACAAGACACCAGTGACATCAAGCTAGTCCTCAAAAAAAATTTTTGAGTAAAATAAACAACATTACTAGGAACATGAAAATCCCCTGCAATTTGATTAAATCAAGAGCTAGTTAAGATCAAGTCAGGCCCATTCCTTTTAATGCTATTATCATGTTTTTCAAATTTCTGAGGAGCCAAGCCTTTGAAGTTGTAATTTCTTCATCAAGGAGATGTTTCATCAATATTACAGTGAGTAAAACACTACCTTCCCACTATATACATAAAACACATAAGACACAAAAAATAGGAATTGCTTATATTTGCAAAAATGTATAGGTATTTTAACTAAGGAAAAAGGAAAAACAATATCTACAGCTGGCACTGTTTGATCAGTTTCTAAAAACAATGAAGAACAGCAAAAATGCATAATCACCACGTGCAAATCCTTTCCTTCTAAAAATTTAATTTACAAATAACTTAAGCCTGTATTCTGTAGTTCCCATTGAAGTTAATGAAGGTTAGGCTCTGAATCTCATTTAAATAACTAATGCTATAGAAATACGTGTTTGAAAGATGTTTTTCTCATTATAAACAGTATTTTAAATATGTAAGTACCTAATAATATACATAGCGTTAGTGTACATATAGAAATGTGAAACAACATATAAATATACTCTCCCCCAAATTTATTTCAGTTAAAACTGACACCATCAGAGAATCTGTACCTTACTTGTTTAAGTAACTGAGGCTTGACTCTATAACCTTTTAAAAAATTTTTTAATAACTTATTACAAAAATTGTTTTGAACTGCATTATATACTCCCTGGGACCTTATATGAAGAATCATCATCCATCAGTGAGAATTCTGCTCTTTTTTTAAGATCACGTGTCAGGGTGAACTTGCACAGTGCAAAACCTAAACTTGAGTTGCTTAAACTCTTGACAGCGCTGAAAACACCGAAAGGGAACAAGCTTAGCCTGAGGATGCTCAGAGTGGTGCAGCGTCCCTCCCCTCTGACAGCCCCTAGCTGTCCCTCTCTTCTTTCCCTTTATCACTTTGTCTTTCTTACTACTTATACTCTGTATTGCTTTTTTTTTTTCCTCCATTTTCTTTCATTCATCACTCAGGGCTAACCGTGAGCTGAAACAGAGCACTGGTTATACAGGCATGAACAAGACAGACACGTTCTGCCCTGACAGAGATCAGACTCCTGGCTCTTTCGCATGTGTCCTTGAAGCTTTTTGCGTTTTTTTCTCTTTAACTTTTAGCAACTTGATTCCATGATTAGCACCAATCAACAAAATCTTTCTTCTGCTGAAATGAACCAATCCACAGTTTTACTGGAATAGAAGTTACAATGAGACAGTCTCTTTTTCCAAAGTTTTTTTTTTTTTTCAAATTTTTTTTATCATGGGGGCACAAAGACTAATCAATTGTGGCTTATGTATACAAGGAGACATTTTCCATTTCAATTTCTAATGAACTCCAAGCAAAAAATGTGACAATTTGTCTCAAGATTGCAAGTTAGTTGCAGGCCCAAGTAGGATTTGCAAAGGAAGAGTCTGGGAGCCAGTTTGTGACCCCAGGGCAATTGTCCACTACCAGTTAACAGGGATTGAGAGGCCAGAAGGCATGTAAGGAACTGGAACAGACTCTGATGAGCCCTGAGTCCCCCCACACCCACTTCCCACCCAATGGTGGACGGCCTAGCTTTGCTTTTCCCTCTCCTGTGACGGGGGAAAGGAGCCTTAGTGGCACCACTTGGAAAGATTGACAGAAGTCTCCTAGAGTGTAGAGGACACCACAGCCTTACTTGTGAATAGGGGCAAAATACTGACTAACATTTAGAAAAAAAAAAAAATTGCTGCCCTGGAGGTAGCCTGCAATTCCCAGGTTAGTAGGGAGTTTTACTCAGGTTTCTCACAGACTGGAAGAGAATGGAGTGCTCTGGGATTACCTTACATCCTGCTAAAGAGTGCCTCCAGGAAGTTTGCAAAGACCTCAGCAGAAGGAAAGTAGACCTACTGTTCCCTCTGGGCCTCCAGATGACTACGAGTGACCGGCCAGACAGACTCACTCAATTCCCTCACACCAAGGCAGGGCATGAATAACCCTCAAATGTCCTCCATCAGAGTTTGCCAAAGCCCCTCAAGGCCAAGTGTTTCATCACCATGGCAAAACCCAGGACCTGCCTTCCTGCCTGAGATCTTCTCCCTCCCACCTGGCTTTCAACCAAGTAAACATGAAGAAGCCTTGTGAACAAGGGGGAAGGACTGGGCAAGAAAAAATGACAGAAGGCGACTGCACTCCCACCTCTTTCCCTACCATGCACAGTCCACAGAAACAGATCCAAGCTGAGATATTGCAAAGCCTTAAATGAAGATGGACGCTTTATTATAATAAACTATTTATATCATTACTGAGATTATGTTTTTGTGACCAGAAGTGACTAGGTTGACTAGATGTCCTTTTATGGCCTTAGAGTAGACAGATAGATCATAGTTTCTGCTCAAGTTTTCATGGTCCAAATCCACAAAGCTTGATAGTGGCCAGAATCCCCACAGAGGTGATTCTTTTATTTTGGACCTACCATTATTGGCATGCACTAAAAAGCTCATAAGATGATAAAAGAAGGAAGATGCTTTGGGGATACCTCTCGTGCAGGCCATTTTTTCTCCATCCCAGAAAATTTCAGGGAGATCACACTTCATAGCCAACTACAAGGATAGTGCCCCCATTTGGTCTGTTTATTTTTCAAAAGATTTGTGAATATACATATATTTTTTATTTTACTTCGGAGACAAAGTAGGAGCTACAGTCCTACGGCATCAGACTAGCTCACAGCAACCTCAAACTCCTGGGTTCAAGCAATCCTCTTGCATCAGCCTCTTCTCAGTAGCTAGGACTATAGGCACCTGCCACAACACTGGGCTAATTATTTTCTGTTTTTAGTAAAGATGGGGTCTTGCTCTTGCTCTTGTTTTAAACTCCTATGCTCAAGGGATTTACACGCCTTGACCTCCCACAGTGCTTGGATTGCAAGTATGAGCCACTGAGCTCAGCTGAACTTGTTCAGTTTTTAGAAAAATATTTCTTTGTGCAAGGCATTGCTTTAATGGATGAATTTGCTAATAAGTATGTGATGTGTGTGTGCTGACTATTCAAAGTAAATTCTATTTGGATTATTTTTGATATATCCTAAACATGCTTTTATTCAAATTTAGTCTGGAAAGTTCAGATCTAATTAATATCTTTGAAGCCAGATTGCTGTGAACTCAATGTAAATGCAAAATGTTATTAAGCTCCAGCCTAAACCTATTAGACTGGTTGAATTCAAAGGGAGATCCTTGGATCAGCAGCATCAGAATTAAAAGAGAACTTGTCAGCAAAACAAATCGCCAGGCCCCCTCCCAGACCTGCCAGGCTGGAGCCCAGCAATTTGTATTTTGACAAGAGCTGTAGAAGGTTCTGATATGTACTAAAGTTTCAAAATCCCTGCACTGAATCAAAGACATTTTAAATAACAAGTGTTTTGTAGCACTCCCTTTGTCAGCCTAAATGTTACAAATAAGTTACCCAATAAATTTTTAAGTCAATATAACTGTACTATAATGCTTAAATAAAAGTAATACAATAAAATAATATGAATTTTCCTATGTTACCACTCAGGCATGATGACGCTTAAAGACATTCTGAAGTATTCAAACAACTGCACCAATTGCTGTGAGCATAACAGCTACACATGGAGAAAGAGGTCTCTGAGGGATTCTTGCCTCAAATATCGTGAGCACATTGGTGACATGATATAACTAAACAAAAGTGGGAAATTCCAAACAGAAAAAAAAAATCTTCAATCTTCTACCAATGTGTACAATAGTAACATTCCTAGAAAATTCAGTATACACTGAAATTATCCCAAAAAGTTTGCGTGTGTGTGTGTGTGTGTGTGTTTATATGTAAAGTAGAGTTAGTCTCTAGACCGTGATAACTATAAATAAGTTTTCTCCTTCACAAACATCTGGTGAGAAACTTGAAATTCCTGTGGGGTGAGAGAGTACGAGCTGGTGGCCTCTGCTAATCTTATTTTATTGACTTTGTGAACCTGAAAGAGCCAGTCTCTAAAGAAGAATCCCCAGTGCCTAAGTAGGCCTAAAGTTTAAAAGGAGCCAAATAGCCATTTGCTAACTAGAGGTTACACACCTTCTCTGAGTTCCTGGAAAACCAATATACCTGCTTAACTTTAAGATTTTCATAGCTGACTGTCCCTCTCCGGTTCAGGTCTCCTAAGTCAACCAATAGGCTGTGGCCTGCATCACCTAATCAGAATCTGAATTGCATTAATCAGAGCTCAGCTCATCACAAATCAGAACTCAGGTGCCCTGGCCAATCAGAACTAAGAAAGTTTGAATCTTTCATTTGAATAAATGGCCCTGATGGGGAACCTGGACAAAAACTGGCCATTAAAACGGAATCCTCCCTTTGTTCCCAGGACTGTACCTTCATTTTACACTGAAGGCTACATCTCTGTTAACAACCTATTCACTGGAATAAAGTCTCTTTCTTCAAAATTCACTTTCAGAGAACTTTTGTTCACAACCTTGTTATGAAATTCCTACATATAATACAATAAGCCATTTTTCTCAATTCTACATATATTCATGTTGAGCACTTAATTAAATGGGCAAAAAGTAAGTAAGTAAAACTTTCTTCAAGCATTTTCCTACAGACAATTTAAAGCTGACTGCATGCGAACAAAAAAGACCAGATTAAAAATCTCAGGTAAAACTGGCCTGGCATGGTGGCTCACACACGTAATCCCAACACTCTGGGAGACTGAGTCAAGGGGATTGCTTGAGCTCAGGAGTTGGAGACCAGCTTGAAAAATTAGCTGGGTGTCATGGCAGTCACCTGTTGTCCCAGCTACTTGGGAGGCTGAGACAAGAGGATCACTTGAGTCCAAGAGTTTGAGATTGCTGTGAGTGAGCACTCTAGCCTGAGAGACAAAGTGAAACTCTGTGTCAAAAAAATAAAGAAATAAATAAAATCTGAGGAAATATTTAAAGTTTATGGGTGGTAAGTAAGCATGTCATTAAAAATCCTAGATTTTTTAAAATTCTTCTAGAGTCTTCTAACTCTAGACTCTACAAGTCTATTATTCTATAAAAAGATCTTATTGGACAGTGTAACACCAAAGTAGAGGCATGCTAATGAATGGTTTTGGTAGTGGTGATGAAAATAACGTGATGACCGGCAAACCTCAAAATAGAAAATCCTCATTCTTATGTAAGTAAATTATCTTAAATGAAAGCATGTACTGACGAGCAGTACTCAACAGAAATAACTCTAGAAAGTACTTTGGAGATTATATTTATATAATATAATACATAATTTATATAATATATACACAATATATATGTGTGTACATATGCTGTGCGTGTGTATATGTGTGTGTGTGAAGGATCTTTCCTTCACATAAGATAATTGGATAAATAAATAGTTATGAGATGTGGAAAAATCTAAAATAGTTACAAGAAGAAGAGGTTTGGTTTAATGAGGGGCCAAAACACTGAGCATGAAAAATGTAATAGATTCTATTTAAGAAATAGTTTATTTATGACTTTTGTTGACCAAAATAAACATTAGGATCTGTTAGGTTCAAGCCAAATTCTGTATTTCTCTATTGATAAAGGAAACATTCCTCTCTAAGACATCAATATTGTTTTCGTAAATGTATATATAGCACAACTCAGGAAAACATGATGTTGAGATTTATGTTTAAAATGGTATTTATAGCCAATAGCTTGTATAAAATTTTCAAGAGGATGCAACTGACCTTGTCTTGAGATAATGTGGAGTGCCCAAAATACAACAGAAACCGACAAAGACCAGTCAAATTAAATGGGTCTCCTTGAATCCAACACTTGGGGCCTGATCCCCAATCTGAGATAAGCTTCCAGAGAAAAATGCTCAGGGTTTTTAAAAAGCAACATCTTTATTTACGTGCTGAGTCAAAGAAATTGTATTCAGTGCATACTCTCTGTCAGGAATTACTCTGTGCTTTTGGAATGAAGCAATTAACAAAATGAGTAAAGTCCCTGTGTTAATGGAGCTTCCATCCATTAAAGCTTCCATCCACTAGTTCAGAGAGCGAATAATCCAGTAAGTAATACAGCAGGTACGATAAGAATTATAAGAATAATCAGGCTATAGAAAGGGGAAAGAGACTAATAGGAGTAGTAGTTTATATCTGGTGTCCATTTAATCTTCACAATAACATGATGAGGCAAATAAAGAGAGTTCATTTAAGCCTAATCTTAAAATGGGAAAAGTAAAGCTCAGAGATGATACAGGAACAGCAGATCCAGGACTGATCTCAGCATTTCCAACTCAGTCTTATATTCATCTGTTATACCTCCCTGCCTCTGATCAGAGGAAATACGCTTGTTTGAAGAACTTTCCCGAACAAAGTAAAATGAGGGGAAGTCAGAACTAGTGTGTAGACAATTAAAAAAGAAAAAAACACTTGATAGCAAAAACAATTTTAAAATCATCATAAATAGGGCAGCGCCTGTGGCTCAGTGAGTAGGGCGCCAGCCCCATATGCCAGAGGTGGCGGGTTCAAACCCAGCCCTGGCCAAAAACTGCAAAAAAAAAAAAACATCATAAATTCTCACTAATTAAAATGATTCTAAGTGCTCTCATAATTGCACATATAACTGTGCCAATCCACTTTCCTATCCATTAACAGTCCAACTTTTCTTCTATCATATTCTAAAGATCACTCTTTAAGCTTAATAATACCTTCTTTTCCCATTTTTAGTGTTATACAATACAGGAAAAACATTTTAAATTAACATAATAAACACATTTGCAATCTGTTCCCTAAACTCATTAAATATTTTATGGTTTTAACACATTTGATTTCTTTCTTTCTTTTTTTTTTTTTAAGCAGCACCCAGCCTGATACCTGCCGGCTGCTGACGGGGCCCAGGGGGGCACCACGGCCCCTGTTGAGAAAACTCTGAGGAGGAGCGCTAGCTCTTGGTGTGGTTGTGGTCCTCACTCGGGGTCATCATCCTGCACGATTTCCCCATTGGCCAAGATCCTCACCATCTTCCCAGGAGCTTGGGCCGCCTGCAGACTTGCACCTGAAATTGGGGGGTGCTTGCGTTCCGTGGTGCGCACACAGGCGACCCACGCTGAGCGGGTGCTGTGTCTCTCAGGTAACGCCGGTCCAGCCTTTGCTAACAGGGGGGCGGGGCCCAGCCTTCCCAAAATATGGGTTGGGGATGCTGCGGTGGTTCTGAGAAGGCTCCACTGCGGGGTCCCCAGGGGAGCCGCTGGGCTCGGGGTCCTTCCACGCCTAAATAGCCACAGTTTCCATCTAAGTTCTCAAAAGCATCCGTGATACACATGCAAAAAAAGGGTTAAGAGCCACTGTCCTCTTGCTAGTCACCCGGAATCTGGGACAGGCCAGTCCCCTTTCTGAAGCCTGCTGAACCTGGAACAACACAAGCTGGTCGTGGTCGTCGCAGTCTCTTTGTGCTTCGTCATCCCGTCCCCACTGGGTGGGCCACAGGCACCAGCCCTCGGTGCCCCTGACACCACCGCGGGGGTCTGCGGAGGGGCCTGCCCGGGCTGCGGCTCCCGGTACAGGCTCGCGGTGCCCCGAGGGATGCGCCACCTCCCGGCCTGGTCACTCACACACATTTGATTTCTCACAGTTTTTATTCATTCCTAAAATAAACAATAGATCTGCCTATTATTTGCTATTAAATTGATCCCAGCAAACAGGATTTCTATGTAAATTGTCAATATATCCTTAATGAAAACTTGAAGCACCAACATCAGAGACAGTGGCCTGATACAAAGTACCAAATCCTTAACGTCTTAAGAGTTCAGAGAGCCTATATAAACTAAATCCTCAGAGGAGGGAATGTTATAATCCTCCCCCTTAAGAAGGCTCTCTCCAACATTATGAAAGGAAGTTGGTCCGTGAGAATTTCTTTCATTGCTAACAACATGCTCTCTCTTTTTTATTCTACTAAATCATGTTTTGTGTTCCGTCATGTATGCATTAGCCCCTGTTTTTATAGCTGTCAGGTCACTTGGTCAGAAAAAGGAATTTACTGGAAGGATACTAGCTGGCTGCACTCTCACCCACAACTGATCTCTCTAGTCAATGACTTCACATCAATAATTCCAAACTTTGTTTCTGGTCAAGAGCATCAGTTGACTAACCCTGGGTCCCTAAAGAAATTCTTGCTGCTAGAAAATGAAAAAAGTGAGAAGAAATATATGGCTTCCATAATAGGAGATAGAACGCCAACTACCAACACTCAATGGGGAATTTTACAAAGGAGGTTCAATATGAGCAAATAAAATAAAAATAAAACAAATAAAACCTAACAAACATCCACAATCTCACACATAGTATTTCAGTCTTTTTTTCTCAAAACTCTTCCCCTTGTGCTCAGCACCATACCTGGCACAAATAGGGGTTCCAGAAATATTCAGGTGGTCTCATCTAATTACTCAACTTCAAACTCGTAAGGTCACAGAGCCTACATCTTAGTCACTTCAGCCTCCATTCACTGTCTACTACCAAGCCTTCTTTTGCTTCTTCTTCTTCCTGACTCCTGTTATTTAGGTGGTGACCACAAATGATACTACCTCCTTACATCTTGCTCATGCATTCCAATTCATCTTCCAACCTACCGTAAGAGTGGATTTTTAAAAAATATAAATCTGCATAAAAGCTATCACTAATCAACTACTGACTACCATATAAAAGTTATCTGTGTCCCTCAAGGGCAATAGAAATATCTCAAACTTTGAAGCCTTACCTCATAGCTTCTACTTTTCATAATCTTAGCAGCCAAATTAAAGCCAAAGTATCACGTTATTATTAGTTGAGTCAGCATCCAATAACTACCCCTCACCAGTCCTCTCCTGCCCATGATGTAGTACCCAGTCTAAACCTCCTACCCTCCCCTGTAACAGAGTCCTGTTGTTACCAGCAACCGAAACTGAGCTCAGTTTAAAATAAGAAATCTGCGGGACCTACAAATGGAGATTCTAGGGATAGTGCTTTCTTCAGTTGTGGTTTCATTCAGACTTTCAAACAATATCATCGAGATTTGTTTTCTCTGTGTCCCAGCTGTGCTTTCCCCCATGAGTGAGCTTCAGTCTCACAGTGGATCTTCTTGGTAGCAAAAAGGCTGCACAGCTATAATTCTCAGATCTTCACGCTCTCACAACCAGTAGAAGAAAGACCTGTGATAAGTCTTCCCAGAAAATTCCCCTTGTATCTCACATCTGACAGGATCACGTGTCCTCTGTGAACCAGTCCCATGACCAGAAAGATAGCCTGTGTTTGCTGGATTAAGCCAAATGGGGCTCCCTCTGGTGCTGGAAATGAATCCAACCAGATCAACCAATGATAATGGAAGAGGAGTAGCTTTCTATAAAATTTGAGTCTGTTATTTAAAAGGACAGGACTACATTCTGATCAACAACCTCAAATCCAAACTCCTGGTATTTAATGTTCTATTAGGCTTAGGCTCAATTGGAGAGTCAATAGGCAGGGGACTGCCCTCATCTGGATTAACCTACTCATTCTGCAGCGGAACGCTGCCTTTTAGTATGCAGTGCTCACCAATTTTACTGGACACTGACTACTCAGATTAGCCAATCTCCACCTTTGAAAGAAGAAGAAGGAAGAAAAGAGAAACAGGGAGCCCTGAACATCATGCTGGGGTGGGAAGGGAGAAGCCACATGTTTTTCCTTCTCCAACAAGAAATCCTTGATTTGTTTTTCCTCTACTGGTTTTTTAAAATTCAGAATAAAAATATCAATATCTGGAAACATTTTTTTTTTCTCTTGGCTTTTGAAATTTTAAAGTAAAACAAGGGATTATACTTTTTAATGTCTTTTCTGAGTTTGAAAATCAAATGTTAACCATAGTTTCCTGTGACTAATTTTGAGCAGCACATTAATCAAATGACTCAAAAGACCAGGATCTCAATATGTCTAAAAGTATTTGTTCATTAAAAAAACAAAAGCCTGTTGCAAAGCAAACCTATCTCTCATCTTCATGAATGCTATGCACCTCTTGGCCTTCAGCTCTTAGATAGAGGCAGCAAACCCACTCTGATTTAAATGCTTTCTGTGAAAAAAGAGAATAGTTACGCTGCATTGTACTTCAATAGAAAAGAAATCACCTGCTGGCATTTTGATAGCCTTAAGTAAGACTGGTTACCATAAGAAAAGAATTGTGGAAGGCATACTTTTATTTTTTACTGTCAAAATCTTCCCACTCACACACTGCTCTATAAAAGAAAGTACAAGTGCTTTATACAAGGCAAAAATCTACATTTTGTTGATATTGATTAGCAGATACATAAAAGATAGTTAATGTGAAAATAATAGCTAATAGTTAAAAAACAGTTAAAGTGAAAGTAATAGCCAAAGTGGAGGCCATTTTTTTAAAATTTAGAGTTCATTTTCAAAAATCACAGACAAGTACAAGCTGCGGAAAAGAATAAGCATGAAATCACACTCTCGATTCAGGCAGGGCTGCCAAAGAACACTTTTAGGAGCCCACGGTAACTAAGTTATCTCCTGGCAAGGAGACTAAGCCAGTAATGACAAGGAAAGAACAGCTTCTCTGCCAGGCCAACCTCTCACTTTATCTGTTTGATAAGTGAAAAGGAATTCAGAGCCACGGTGACGGCTGTGCTGACTCTGCTAACGCTCTCTTCCCCATCCTGACCTGGCTGCCTGTATCAGTCAATGACAAGGATCTGGAACACCCAGAACTTTGTGTTTTCGTTAGGCTGCTGGTATCATGGAGCTTCTAGCAATGTTCACCTTCTGAAATTCTGAGCAGTGTGAATGAAAAAATGATTATATGACACTTGTCAAAGCATGGTAAGGAAGACTTCATTCAGGACTGCTGTGATAGATACGGGGACTACTGCCAACAGAGTGTAGCATGGGTTAGAAAGACTGTGTTAGCTCCAAACACAGGACGGGCAAGTGGGACTTTATAGCCAGAGAGCAGGGTACAGATCAGTGAATGGAAAATAACTAAGAGGAAATAAAAGAGATAAGGGGATTCTGACTGAAGTGACCTCATACCTCTCGGTAGGGTCTTTCTGGCCCTGTCTAAAACAGACTACCCACCAACTTATTGCCTATTGCATGTCTTATTTATTTTCTTTATCAAAGAAAAACCAGAGCTGAACAACAGCTAAAGTGATTAGGAAAAAAGACTGCATTTATGATCATTGCAATTGGAAGACAAGAAACCTTAATATAGAACCAGGCTCAATTCTGAATACAGCCAGGGTAAGTGGGAGCTCACACCAAGGAGCAGGGTAGGAGTGAGTGGACAGAAAATTACCAAAAGGCAGTATCAGGGTGCAGCAGGGAGGGATTTGGACTAAACTAACGTAATAGGATTCTTGCAGAAAGTAGGCCAGGGTGAGCAGACGGCCGGAAAGAAAGCACTTTCACACATGGGCCCTTCTGCTTGTTCATCTCTGCATGCCTCCTCCCCTACCGGGCACCAGGACTGATCCAGGGCGAAGCACTCAATCCGTGGGGCTGAGCAGATATTTAATTCAAGTGTGAGACTTAAAGACTACCAAAAAGCATTTCAAATGTGTTGAAAGTATTAAAAGTGTGTTTTTGAACCTCTTATTTTGGTTAATTTTATAATACCTCTCAGTTTGTGTTTTCATTGCCCTTAGTTCCGAGACAATGATAAAGAATAAATGGTAAGGGCTAGAGAAAGGACAGTGCCTTTACTTCATAGGATTCTAGTAATAATAATTTAAAAGGAGGTGACACTTTTGAACTGTCAGATATTTTAAACCTAACCTAGGGGGTTACTTGTCAAATCTTAGTGAAGTAACTATTCTGCATTTATCTAATAATATTTTGAATGTCTATGACTAATAATTTTTACAACTTTGTTTTCTAAACATACATATAAGAAAAACTATAATTTGAGGACCTAAGTATATTCTGGAAAAAAAATGCAAAGCAATGTCTCAAAAATTTTTAAATACTTATTTTTATATATTCCATTAGGAGTTGTATAATTTCTAACAAACCACATAAATTGCAAGTGTTTTATTTAAAGTGGAAAATGAGATATTCTTCAGTTTACAATGCATTTTCTTTATTTTATCCTTTAGCAAGTATAATATGCCATAAAACATTAATCTTAAACCTTTTGATGCAGTTTATTTTATTTTTTATTTTTTATTTTTTTAAGACGGTCTCAAGTTGTCATCCCGGGCAGAGTGCCATGGCGTCATAGCTCACAGTAACCTCAAACCCTTGGGCTCAAGCGATCCTCTTGCCTCAGTTTTTCTATTTTTAGTAGAGACAGGGTTTTGCTTTTTGCTCAGGCTGGTCTTGAACTTATGAACTCAACCAATCCACCCACCTCGTGCTGGGATTATAGGCATAAGCCACCACACCCAGCAGTTTGATGTGGTTTAAAATAATAATTTTTGTTCCTTAGCCATAAACACATATATACTGACTTCATGCCTGCTGAATGGAGTTATCTACAGGCAAACTTGGAATATATTCCTAAATAATCCCAAAATCAAGATTGTTACTTCATCTTCTCAAGAAACAAACCATGTAGAATCATTTTTTCCCAAAGCCTTAATAAGATTTGGGGCATATGCATTTTGATGGGGAGATCATGTTCATTCATTAAATAAATGACACACTCTTGTTTCCCCAGTGTCTAGAATGATGCCTGAAAGGAGGAGATGGCTTAATAAATAAAAATAGTCCACATTTATTATAACAAACACAATATAATAAAATTTAGGGCAAACAAAAAAACTTTTAAAGTGTTGCACAAACTTTATTTTTCGTTTTTAATCGGCCAATTCTTCATTTATAGAGCCTTGAATGTGCTGTCAGTTGTTACTTCATATGTCTTTAAATCTGTATTTTCCTATTCATCCTGTTACCTCTGACCTCGTCTCTACCCTCCGCTATACCTCAGCCTCTTGGCTCTTATACCTGTTACAAGTTTCATATTCTCCTCTTCTATTTAAAAATAAGTTTGTCACTCACAGACCCTAAAAGGCCCCCTGTTTCTCACACCAGATAAAAGTCAAACCATTCGGGCTAGAAAATAAAAACTCTAAATTAAGTTCTGATTCCCCTTCCCTCTAGTAAAGTGTTTGGGGTTGATTGATTTGTGCTCTGGGCTTCAGTTCTCCAACTTAGAGAAACTGGAGAACCTGGAGAAACTAAGGAGTGGGATAGTCTTACAAATGTGAAGGCACAGAAGCATAAATCCACTGGATATGCTGGTAAAACAGTCAGTAAACCGTCTCCACTGGAGAGAGAGGTGATGATGGAAACAAGGAAATAGAAAGGTAGAAAATTTAGAAGACTAGAGAGAAAGAGACTTTGAATACTGAACAGAGAGCTATGTACTTTGTTCTTTAACAATAGGAAATCACTGAAGATTTTTAAAGAAAGAGTGTTGCTCATATTCATCACTCAATTTTCAGGAAGGGGCTCTTGGATAAAGCATCCCCAAGGGCATACAAATAGATCACAGAGGAGGTAGTACTTTGGGTTAGGGTTATGAAGTAAACCAAATTCTATTCTTCCTCTTAACTAGCATATTCCCTCTGCTCGTGAGAACCCATATTCTTAAAAAGCAAACCAGGAATGGGCAGAGTTTTGACAAATAGAAGCCTGGAGAAAAACCCACTCTGCTCTGGTCATACAGCAAAAATAAATGAGATCTTAGGATTTGTCTGTTGAGCTGGTAGACTTACCAGGCTAAAAGAGCAGCTAGACATTGAAGGGGGTGCATAGCTCATATGAAGGGCAGGAGAAACAACAGGGAAAATGGGGAAGGGGGAAAGGAAAAGGAAAGAAAGAAGGAAAGACAGGAAGGAAAGAAGGATGGGTGGGAGGATGAAAGGGAAGAGGCAAAGAGAAAAGGAAACAGAGGGGAAAGAAAAGTACCAACACCAAGAATAAAAGAGCTTGCCTTACCCAGATTCTAGGTTAGGCATTAAAAGAATAAGTGAATTGCAAGATTATAAAAAGATATTGTAAATAACTTTGTGCCAATAAATTTGGCAACCTAAATGAAATGAGAAAATTCCTAAATCATACATGAAAAATATTTTAAAAATTGAACAGCTCTATATGAATTTAAAATTTTTAATTTATAATTAGAACCTTTACAAAAAAGAAAATGTTGGATCTAGATGCCTTCAATTGTGAATTTTATCAAATATTTTAGGAAAAATAATAATCAACATTCACAAACTGTTTCAGAGAAGAGAGTACTATGAAAAACTTTCCAACCTTATTTTATAAATCCAGAATTAATCTGATTCCAAAACCAAGCAAAACTAACATGTGAACTAGAAATCAATATCATTTGTGAATATAAACATAAAAATGGCTTTAAAATATTAGCAAATCAAATTGAGAATTACATAAAAAGGATTATATATCATAACCAAAGAAGTATTTATTCTAGGAATACAAGGTTGATTTAATATATGAAAACCAATCAATGTAATTAACCACGTTACTTGAATAAAGAGAGAAAACCAAATCCAGGCATACCTCAGAGATACTGCAGCTTAGTTCCAGACCATCACAATAAAGCAAATGTCAGAAAAAAGCAAATCACATATGTTTTGTGTTTGCTATACACATAAAAGTTGTGTTCACACTATCCTATACTCTATTAAGTGAAATAACATTACATCTAGAAAAAGTACATACCTTAATTAAAAAGTACTTTCTTGCTTAAAAATGCTAACAATAATTTGAACATTCAAGGAGTTTTAATTATTTTGCTGGTGGAAGGTCTTGGAGGTTCAGGATTGATGGCTGCTGATTAATCAGGGTGGTAGTTGCTGAAGGTCAGGGTGGCTGAGGCAGTTTCTTAAAATAAGACAACGATAAGGTTTGCTGCATTGATTGACTTTTCCTTTCATAAAAGTTTCTCTGTAACATGTGATGTTGTTTGATGGCATTTGACCCACATAGAACCTGAGACTGGAAGTCAATCTGTTCAGATCCTGTTGTTGCTTTATCAACTAAGTTTATGTGATATTCTAGATCCTTGTTATTTAAAGAGTGTTCACAGCATCTTCACCAGGAGTACATCCCATCTCAAGAAACCACTTCTTTGCTTATCTATGGGAAACAACTTCATATCCATTCAAGTTGCATCATGAGATCACAGCAATTCAGCTACATCTTCAAACTCCACTTCCAATTCTAGTTCTTTTGCTATTTCCATCACATCTGCTGTCACTTCCTCCACTGAAATCTTGAACTCCTTAAAGTAATCCATGAGGGCTGGAATCTCTGCTTTCAAACTCCTGTTAATGTTGATATTTTAACTCCTCCCTTAAGTCACAACCTCTCTTAGTGGCTTCTACAAAAGTGAATCCTATCCAGCAGGTTTTCAATTTACTTTGCCCACATCCAGCAGAGGAATTACAACTATGGCAATAACAGCCTTATGAAAGGCAATTCTTTAATACTTCTGGTTACTCCTTGATCCACGGGCTGCAGAATGGATATTGTAATAATAGGCATGTAAACAACAGGAGTCTCCTTGTACATGTCCAGCAAGAGTGCTTGGGTAACCAGGTGCACTGTCAATTAGCAGTAATTTTTTGAAAGGAATCTTTTTTTCTCAATGGTTTCTCAACAGGGGGCTTAAAATATTCTGTAAATCTTGATATAAACAGATGTGCTCCTAGTGCAGAGCACAGGCAGAGTAGATCTAGCAATATTGCTAAGGGCCCTGGGATTTTCAGAATGATCAGTCCTCACTGGCTTCAAAGTGAAAGTCTTCAACTGCTTTACCTCCAACAAGAAGTTACCCAGGCCTTGGAAGATTTGAAGCCAGTTTATGACTTCTCTGTAGTTATAAAAGTCTGAAATGGTGTCTTCTTCCAAAATAAGGCTGTTTTATCTACCTTGAAAGTCTGTTGTTCAGTGTAGTCACCTTCATTAATGACCTCAGCTAGACATTCCAGCTAACTTCTTGTAGCTTCTACATCAGCACTTGCTGCCTCAATCTGCACTTTGATGTTTTGGAGATGGCTTCTTTCCTTAAACCTCACGAGCTGACTTCTGCTAGCTTGAAACTCCTCTTCACAGCTTCTCACGTCTCTCAGCCTTCATAGAACTGAGGAGAATTGGGGTCTGCCTCTGGCTCTGACTCACGAGTATGTTGTGGTTGATTGATCTTCTCTACAGAACACTAAAACTTCCCCCATGTCAGCAATAAGGTTGGCTTACTTTCTTGTCATCCGTGTGTGCTCTGGAGTAGGAATTCTAATTTTTGTCAAGAATGTTTCTTTGCATTTACAACTACACTGTTTGGTACAAGAGAACTGACCTTCAGCCTGTCTTGGTTGTTGACATCCTTCCTCACTAAGCTTGATCATTTCTAGCTTTTGATTTAAAGTAAGAGACGTGTCTCTCTTCCTTTCACTTGACCACTTAGGCAATAACGTACGGTTATTAATTGGCCTAATTTCAATATTGTTACATCTTAGGGAGTAGGAGTCTAAAGAGAGGGAGAGAGACAGGAAGTGGCCGATCAGTGAAGTGGTCAGGACATACACTGCATGTATGGATGGATTTCGTTGTCTAATATGGGCATGTTAGGTGTTGCCTCAAAACAATTACAATAATGGAATTGCTGTATCGAATGGTAGGTCTAAAAACCCTGACTTCAGCATTACACAATTCATTCATGGAACAACATTCACTCGTACCTCCTAAATCTATGGAAATTAAAAAAAAAAAACTTTTGTTTAAGTTTTACTCAAGAAAGAATTAAAAAATAAAAAATTATAATAACATCAAAGATCATTGATCACTGATGACGAAAACAGATATAATAATAGTGAAAAGGTTTGAAATACTTTAAGATTGCCCAAATGTGGCACAGAGACAGAAAGTGAACACATGCTGTTGGGAAAATGGCACAGATAGACTTCATGGAGGCAGGGTTGCTGCAAACTTTCAATCTATTTAAAAAAAGAAAAGCAACATATGTGAAGCACAATAAGCAACATATAATAAAACAAGGTAGTACACAATCATTTCAGCAGATTTGGTGAAAGAATTCAACAAAATATTCCACCATTTCATAATAAAAACTCTCAAGACAACTAGAACATAAAAGAAATGCTCTAAACCTGATCAAGTGCTAACATCAAACTCAATGATGTAAGGCCCAATGCTTTCCAGCATCCAAATATTAATTGAGCAGCTATTCTCTTCCAAAGGCAATTATAGAAATAGCTATGAAACACTTACCAAGAAGATAGTCCCTGCTCTCCAGGAACTTAGAGTTTACTGAGAGAGAGAAATAAGAGATTTCCATAAAGACATGATAAACGCTATGAGATTGGTGAAACAGGGTGCTGTAAAGTCAGAATGGAGGCACTCCGAATCCACTCCTCCATCCAGGAAGACTTCAAGAAGTGGGTTTCCAAAAAGTAAGACCTTACAGATGGGGAGAAGTCACCCTGCGAAGTGAGGGTAGCTGGAAGGAACAGTATGCACTGTTTGTGGAAGGGCAAGTAGGTAATACGAACAGATACATTCACAGAAGGAAGAGAATCTCTATTCTGCTACAGAACACTTAGAACAAAAGGTTTTGCATATGGCACGTTAGGCTTAATGCAGTGGGAGATGACATTTGACTTCATAGTATTACAGAGATACTATGACTATTTTGATATAGCAATTTGTTTTTCAAGAATTACCTTGTTTGTGTTCTATGTGATTTTTGTACTTGAGTGCTGCATGAAGGTGGAATAACATTTCAAACAGTTAAAATTGTAATATACATACTTACCAAAAAACTGAGAGTAAGCAAATGACAATCTGCACAGTTTAGTGAACTAAATTTTCTGGGTGGTAACATGGATGCCAACTTGTTCTACAGACCAATACATTTACATCTAGAGCAAAAGTATTGTCTAAAACTACCAGCTATGATCCATAGTTTTGTGGCTTTAAAACAGTTTAAAAAATCATAAAGAAGATACCCATTCCGGGCGGCCCCAAAGAAGTAGGGAGCTGGCCCCATATACCAGAGATGGCGGGTTCAAACCTGGCCCCAGCCAAAAACTGCAAAAAAAAAAGAAGATAACCATTCCCATAATTATTCATTTAATAAAAGGGATAACACATCACATAGGTGATAGATATATGTCAGGCAGATAAAAAATGTGAACAAGAAGCTTTTCCTATGCCTATAATAGATTTGACTTAACCTAGTTCCATAATCATTGTTAAGTCCTGAGAATGCTTTTATATATAGTGTGATTACTGAACATTAAATCCCAACTGAAATAAAGCAAAACAAAAATCTCCCTTTAATCTAAATTACAACTTCTCGAGTTTGGACTAAAATGAGTGTAGGATGCAAGGTAAGGTGATTCAGCACTTCTTCTCCGCGTTAGGCCAGCCTAGTTCCTTTCACACATTAGGAAGCTATGCACTGTGCACAACTTTATTATGCTGCACTCTGGGAAGAAATGTTTTAGGTTGTCATTTGCTTTTTTTAAATATTTTTTGGTTGAAATTTTTTTTTTTCAATAGGAAAGAAATTATCACACTGTTCAGTATTCCAACTCTTTGGTGAATGTCAACAAGAAAGTCAACAGCTCAGCCCTCTGCTGGCAAAAAGAGTTTCATCAAACACTCTTCCTGTAAAACTTTTCAATTTCAAAATCAATTTAGAACCAAAAACCAAACTTCGGTATCTGG
This sequence comes from Perodicticus potto, assembly GCA_963574655.1. NCBI lineage: Eukaryota > Metazoa > Chordata > Mammalia > Primates > Lorisidae > Perodicticus > Perodicticus potto. The sequence continues at coordinate 44,562 of CAUYRH010054615.1, forward strand.
ACTAATAAGTTTAATACTAAAATGCTACCATAAAAAATTAATTCAATATAAACAGGTGTTTAATGTGCATGGATAATGCATCCATTTTTTTGTAAAGTGATAAATAAGCACATAGAGTAAATATTTACTTGGATCTAGAGACTTTACTATAATCAAAGTTTAACTCTTTCCCTTCAGTTAAAAAAAACCCCTTTCTGAATGAGGAAAATGTCTTTGTAAACCTGTTTATGGAAGGAAAGGACCAGTAGGTATGCCTCAGGCCTACTGTGCAGCAGCAAGGCAGGCTACTCCGTCTCTAAGTGGGGAGAAAACTTGCTGAGGGAGGCCACAGGGGCTGCCCTAGAGCAGGTCAGTGCATGGACTTTGCAGTACAATCAAATGTACTAGAATTGATACTTAATCAGCCATTTGATCTTGAAACAAGCTACTTGACCTCCCTGAACCTCAAGTGTTTTGTTTGGCTTTGTTTTTTACCTATGTAATATCAATCCTAATATTTAAAGATCTTGTGAGAATTAAATGAGATTATTGTGAAACACATAGTAGGTGCTTACTTTAGTTCTCCTGATGATATAGAAAGGCTCTAGAAAGTTGCTGCTTTTCCTCAATAAAATAGAAAAATAAATTATGGACTATGAACAACTGTGGTTTTTGTTTGGTTTGGCTTTTTTCAGACAGAGCCTCACTCTGTTGCCCACACTCGAGTGCCATAGCATCAGTCCAGTTCACAGCGACCTCAAACTCCTGGACTCAACCAAAGCTGTGCCTCCACCTCCTGAGTAGCTGGGACTATAGGCACCTGCCACAACACCCAGGTATGACTATAAACATGAAGGGTCAAGGAAAGTGCCTTGAGTCACATACTAAACAGTGCAATGAGCCCCCATAAGTTTGGCTTCAAAGACAAGGGCTTCAGTTCCCATGCGGGCCTGCCTCCATGTGGTAAGTGCCACATTCTAGAAAACAGAGTATGCAGGACTGCAAGTTGAAACATCACAAGAATTTTCACACATTTGATTGCATGTCGCTAGAAGTCGAGAGCATCATTGCAGCAATCTGCGTTTTACAGATCAAAAAGTTTCTAAGATAAGCCTCAAATTTCATAGCTAGTGTAAACTGAGCAAAGATCCACTCAAGGCTTGATAATCCAAAGATTTTTCATGCTTTTGACAAAAGTGTAAGGCACAGTGCAAATTCCAAACACAAAATCCTACCAAGTGATGTACGATGTACAGGGTCTCACAATTAAGTTTGCAAACTCAAGCTAGAAAAAGTGCTACATAGCTCAAAGCTGAATGCCACGACTGTCACCTTCAAAGTACTCCCATTGGGAAGCTACACACGAACGCCAGCACCTAGTCCATCCTTCAAAGCAATTTTGGAACTCTTTCTCTGGAATGGCCATCAAAGCTGTCATCATATTACCCTCGATTCTTAAATGTCATCAAAATGTCTTCCTTCCAATATTTCCTTTGTCTTCAGGTAAAGAAAAAAAGTCACCGGAGGCCAGATCAGGTGAGCAGGAAGGATATTCTAATACAGTTATTTGTTTACTGTCTAAAATCTCCTTCACAGACAGTGCCACGGAGCTTGTGTATTGTTGTGATGTGAGAGCCATGCTTTGGCAAAACATTTAGGTTGTCCAACTTTTTGATGCAGACTTTTCAGCACTTCCAAACAGTAAACCTGTCACGACACCCAGCTATGGACTATAAACGTGAAGGGTCAAGGAAAGTCCATAGCTGGGTGTTAACTAGGTTAACTGTTTAGTTGGTACAAATTCATATTGAATAATCCCCCTGATACCACAAAACTCTTGATTGGGACCGACAGAACATTTTTGGTCATAGTTGGCTGACTTCCATTGTGCACTTCAGCACCTTGTTTTGAAGTACACCCACATTTCATCACCAGTGATAACATGGCCCAAAACATAGTCTTGCCTCTCCAAACGGTCTCAGCAAACTTCAACTCTCCTTTGCTATTGTTGCTCGGGGAGCTCCTTTCGGACCATTTTGCACACACCATTCTCACAGCAAGATTTACAGTTAATGTATCCCTCACTGCTTCTCTATCAATGTTTAGTATGATTACTGTGCTTCTCATAGTCACCCTACTGTTTGACACACAGTTCAAAGAATTGTTGCTATGTTTTTATCAGTTCTTGTTACTGGCTGCCCTGACCTCTCTTCATCAGTGATGCTTTCTCTCCCCTCAGAAAAAAACTTCAATCCATTTGTACACTGCTGTTTTCTTCATGGCATTATCCCCAGATACTGGCACTAACATATCCCTGATTCTACTTCCACTCCTGCCAAGTTTATCTAGAAATTTAGTGTATGTTCATTGCTCTAATTCAAGCCCCCACATTCTTGCGATGGCACACAAAAACATACAACACAATAATGAACGCCGCTCAGCAAGACACTGCCCCACACGGAAAGGAACACAGCTGTGAGAAACTGATACACCACAGCTTTGAAACCTTACCACGCTGTACACAAAGTGCTGCCAAAGTCAGCACACTGTGGGAAGTTTGCAAATTTAATTGTCAACCGTTGGATGTCTCCTTTGTGAAGGATTGGGGTATCTTTGTTCTCTAGATACCAGGTGTTTAGGAAGAATCAGTGAGGTTTTGTTGCAGAAGCTATGGAGCCCAGCTCAGGGAAAATGAACAAGTAACCTGCAGGCAGGGTTGAAACTTGTCTCCAAAAGAAGCTGCTCAGACCAATATAAGCTGAAACATAAGAATGATCCATTGCAAAAATCTTTCTGTTTCTTTCAATGAGTGTTAACTTTTGAGGAGAATTTGGAAAATAACTCTAAAGAAATTTTGTGTCTCTACACTTGCTATAATTCACAAAACACTAAGGGAATTTTATAAATTCTGGACCTTTTTGTTCAATTCATTTAGGAAAAAGCATTCATCAGGTATTTCTAAGAGTCAAGCACTGAGATGGTTTTTCCTGTTACAAACACAATTCTGACAGATTGGCAATGAATTCCTGGAGCACTGTGCGAGGATCGTGCCCAGCCTGCGTAGGACAGGGCGCTGTGTTGGATTAACAATGTTGGACCTGGGCAGAGAGAAGGGATTTATCTATGTGTACATGCTGCACATATCCCACTCGTATTTCAAGGACCCCCTTCTGTCTCCTTTATTTCTTCATACCATTTTTCCCTGCAAATACCTGTTAGTCCAAAACAGGTTAGGATTGGAAAAATCACAACCTAAGAGTCAAATGTGGTACCTGGGCTGATCGTGTCTGGATGTCATTGGCAATGCATTTGAAAACGGTGCCTGCTGCCTGAAAATGTTTATGGAGTTCCTTAGCACAATCTCTTCCTTTAGTTTGGAAAAGTCGGAATTTTTCTATGTAACTTCTCATGCCCCAATTCCCACATGGAGGCTAATATAGTAAACACCTCACATCTCCTATCATGCAAGAAATAAAGAGGTTATAAATTTGGCTTATACCTTTTAAAAGGTTTTTGGCTCCCCTGATCTGGCCTTTGGTTACTTGATTATCACAATATTCTCTTCTGTAAAGTAAAATTATTTAGTCAAATTGTCTGATAAATGAATCGTCCTAATGTATTATTTTATAACAGAACATGTACATACCATATTGCTTCAAAACACAATAAATATGATAGATGATGTTTCTTTTGAAGTTACTGAAACTCTATATATAGTTTGATAGTTTTTCTATGAAGAAAAAGTATAAAAGCCTTAAGTATCTCAAATGCAAAAGGGCATCAGTGTTAATTATTCCAGTAGTGGATCACCTTTCTGGGGATCATGTTTATAGGACAATCTATATGGGAAGTGTTAGCATTTTCTTTGATGAACCCAGAGCATGAAAAGCAAAAAGCAAACTTTACTTCTATAAAAATCAGCAATTGTAGGCAATCTTAAGTATGCATAAAAGCAGTATGCTTGTCTTTACATTTACTCCCACTTGAAAGTTCATCCAAAAGATAGTTATGTTTATCACACTGGTAATCATAACAATTTTTAGATACTTTTGGGCATTACAAGTTACGTTGAAATGTGAAAGCTCTAATTCAGCCTCTAATTGACAGAATCATTAGTGTCAAGCTCACATAAGGAATTTTACCCTTTTCATAATAAAAAAGAAAAATAGGGAAGATAGGAAGAAAGGAAGGCAGGCAGGCTTACAGTGCATGACTGATTTTCACCTCATCTTAGAAAGATAAAAATGCACAAAAATGCAGATTGGCACAATATTAAAGACTGTAAAAAGAAATTAAAGACAGAATTTCAGTCTTTATTTTCTGCATGTATTTAGTAAACATTTCCTGAACACATAATAAAGTATATGTGACAGGAATAGTAATCATTGGACTGCATAGATACATATGCACATATTTGGTGTCATAATTCCTTGTTTTTGCTTATGTCATTATCAAAGTCCCATGAAAAAAAGCTTTAAACTGCAGAAGTCATTGGATTCGTTAGGTGTACAGGGAAGAAAAGACTAAACATGAATTTTGTCCTGTTGTCACTGGCAAATGGTTGAAAATTATTCAACCACATCTATTTAACATGGAGAACAAAACTTAAAAGATCACAGTGCAAGTTATTTTCTATTTCGATTACAAGGAACTTTTGTTATTAAACGTTTGGTATCAATATGCGGAAGAGTAGAAATCACACACACACACAAACTTTTACCGGCTTGTTCAACAGTGTTCACATGTACAACAGCTAAGGCAAAGAAAAGTTTGCTTATGAAAAATCTACCATATTTGCTGCTTCTAATCCACACTTTTTTGCCCCAACTTTTTTGGATATACATTATGCATTAGCAGCACTAATTCTGTGTATAAATGTTTTTAATTCTATTATTTATGTTCATGCATTACAAGTTAACCCTAGCAAGCAATAATAATATCTGTACGCAAAATAACACCATGCAATATGGTAATTGTGCCCCTTCTGTGTTCCCTCCATGCCAGCTGCCCCCTCACCAAGCAGGCACTGCAGCTACGGGAGCTTCGAGCCCACCGGCTGATCGTGCCAGATGGACGGCACCACCGCCACCATCTCGGCAGCAGACATACCACGGACTGTAACACAACAGCCAGCGTGGGGGGCTGCCATAGAAGGAGGGTGGAAATGGGCATGCAGTGGCACCTCTTTTTCTGCATAAAGAACCACTGTGTCTCTACTTCCCCCTATGTTAAAAAATTAAAATGAAAGATTTTTTTTCCTAAAATTTGGGGCCAAAAACGTGCGTGCAGATTATACATGTACATGTGAGTGCATTATACATGTCAAAATATAGTGATAATTTTCCACCCGAAAGAAACCAATATTATATTTCCTCCCAATGACAAAATCTACTACTAATCTATGCATGGTCAAGTAATACTCCTTTCATTTAACACCTAAGACAGAATGGTAGGTATCAGGTGCTGGAAGATATACATGGTGATTCAAGTCTATGTTTGAGAGCAAAAGCACTAAGTATAAAGAAAATACTTAAAGTTCAGGCAGCACACTGCCTGCTAGAGATGGCGAACTCCTTGAAAGGCTTCCTGAGAAAGGTCAGTGAACAGAAGCAGGAAGACAGTCGACCCTCTCTATATCTGTGGGTTCTGCATTAGTGGATTCGAGCAACTACAGATGGAAAATAGCTTGAGAAAAAAAATGCCACAAACCTCAAAACAACTTGAATTTGTTACCTGCAGGAGACCACATTGAAAGCAGGCAAATGAAGTGATGCATAGGCACTGTATTCAACATTGTAGATAATCTAGAGGTAATTTAGACTATATAGGAAGATGTGTAGGTTATACGCAAATACTATTCCGTTTAATATAACGCACTTGTACCTCTGGGATTTGGGTATCTTTAGGGGCCCTGGAACCAACCCTTCACAGAAATTGAGGGATTACACTACATGTATTCACACACACACACATCTAATATAAAAAGATGGTTCATAGGAAGAAGAAATAGGCCACTTTTGAGTGAGGCTGCATTCATGTAATGGATATTCTCTCCACTCCTTTCCTGCTGGAACATTAAGTGTACTATTGGAGAAATATTTTTCTGCCCTCTCCTTTCTCCAGGTTCAATATCAGAGGATCTGGTGCTGGGAAGGGAGATGGACGAGGACTCAGCATTCAGTCGCCTGAATGGAGAGTGCTAACTTTTCTGCTCTTGTACTTCAGGTTGGGGTAGGGAAATGAAGAGTTTAAATTGGATATAAAGTCAATAGTTTAAAATAAACAGGCACAAGTTTTAAAGACACAAAAATAATTAATTTAATAACCAAAAGTGACAAAAAAGTTTTGAAAGAAGGCTGATATTTTCTTAAGGGGGACACTACTTTGTGTGAAAAGGAAAAGTTTAATATAATTAGGAACAACTATAAAAAAGAAAAGTTCAATTCTTAGGTCTCAAGAGACCAATTACAAGTATAAGACCAATTATATGTATTACTAAAGGTGTATTATTATAATTCAATGCACCTTTAATTTAATATTATTATAATTTACTTAAATTATAATAATACACCTTATTATTAAAACATAATTGCATTTATCAGGATGTTTCACATGTTTATACATATATATGTCTATCTGTCTTTCCATCTAGACTTTTCCACTTGAATATATGTGCAGCTACATGGAAGCCAAAATTTGTGTGTTTACTGCTGTATTCCCAGCATCTACTCCTGTTTCTGGCATGTTAGAAATACTCAGCAAATATCTGTTGAATTAACTTAATAAACAATAAACCTAATTTATCAGATGTTTACTGTGTCAAGTACTACTTTAAGTGCTCAGCATATATTGTTTTATTTATTCCTCATAATAACCTGTTATCATTAGCCCCAGTTACAGATGAAGAAATGAAGACAGGGTGAACTAGCTTTTCTTCATCACTTAGATGCCAAGAGACAAAGTTGATTCAAACCGAGGTCTACTCTTACCCCCCTAACAGAAATCATTAGTATGAGACTTTCTTACTTCACTCTAACTTAATAAAGCACTTGCTGGGGCCATGCGCCACTTGCTCTGTGGGAGAAAAATGTAAAAGAAAGGAGATTGGACTGTCAGGCAATGTACACGCTTTTCTGTGCCTTCCCCACAAATTCACTCTCCTTGCATTCCTGGATCCCCTCAGTCACTAGCTATTTCCACAACCTGGGATACCCAAACTTGGATTTAAACCAGGTGTTTCCTCCACAAGGGTGGACATTTCCATACTATAAATTCCTTTGGGTTTCTCCATGATGTCCAAATAGGTCATTAGCACTTTGAGTTAATGAGAATTCTTCCCTTTTCTTACAGTTAGAATAAAATATTTTCAGCATTTGAGATCTTTTTTTCATTTCAGACCTCATATCTGCATGTTAGAGCTATCAAAAAAATTGAATTGGACCGCAACAGGATACTGGTGAGCTTTTGATGAATGGGGGTATTCAAGTAGAGGTCAAATGACAGAGACGTTCAATTGGGCATTTCTATCCCAGGTACAGAACTGGAGATACAGGACACTTTTCTATCCTACAGCCCTCTAATTCTAAGAAATAGTCTCTGTCTTTTCCTTACCATCACTACCTATTCATAAGAAATAAAATTTATATGCTGTCACTATATTTTCTTATTAATAGTCTATATACCTTAATTTTTAATAGTCTATATACTCTTTATTAATAGTCTATATACTTTTAATTCCATGGTAAATTTTAGAGTTTGGCAAAATCAACAAACTAAGCACAATGAAAAAATTTAATTGCTAATAACTATCTATAGGTATCTAAAACCATAGATATAAAAAACCTAGACTTTATAACATTTATATAACGTTTAGGTCATCAACCACTCTTTAGAGTGTTATAAGATCTAACAACGTATCGATATTGAGAAAAATGTATATTTCCGGAGACATTTACCTCAAGTTTAACAATTTCGTTAAAGTATAAGAAAAAAAGAGAATGAATATGTGTTATTATCATTTTTCATTTGTCAGAAAAAAGGAAATCACACATATTTCATCAAAATGTTTTATCAAATTCAAAATTTCAGAGACTTCTGGCTATAGAGTAGTAAAAAGGCTGAGCACAGTGATTCACACCAGTAATGAATGAGGTAGAAGGATTACTTGGTCAGGAGTTCGACATCAGCCTGAGCAAAAGAAAGACCCCTGTCTCTTCTAAAAAAAGAAAAAAATTAACCTAGTATGCTACATCTGTAGTCCCAGCTACTAGAAAGGCTGGGGCAAAAGGACCACTTGAGCACTGGAGTTTGAGGTTGCTGCGAGCTATGATGACACCACTGCACCCCATCCCAGGCAACATCAGGAGAGTCTGTCTCAAAAAAAAAAAAAAAACACTATAAAAACAAGCAGTGAAAAGATCACAAATACTCTCATATATATATATATATATATATATATATATATATATAGCTATACAACTCATCAAACTGTGAGAACAATAATTCAGGGCCCTAGAAATCAACCACAAGCAAAAACAAATTGAGAAGCATATAGGGCATTCACCAAAATTCCAAATAGTTAAATATGTGTCTGTGAAATGGTTCAACATAAAAATTTTACTATAGCAGGGGCTGGCCTTGAAAACCAAGAGTTTTATTGCTTATGGCTGACTTGATTTGGAACAGAGCATAGAAGGCAGAAAGCATGTGACATAGAGAAAAGAAATAGCAAAATAACAGAAATAAATCCAACCATATCAATAATTCTATGAAATATAATTTGACAAAGCACTATAATCCAAAAGCAGATTATTACACAGAAAAAAAGCAAGATCCAACATACACTATCTATAGAGACACACTTTAGATACAAAGACACAAATATATGAAAATTTAAAGGATGGAAAAAGCTATGCCATACAATCATAAAGGAGCAAAGCGGCTATGTTAATATCACACAACATAAATTTTGAGACAAGAAATGGAACTAGAGACAAAAAAAAGATCATATCATAAAAAATAGTAAAAGGGCCAATATGTCAGGCGGATCTAACAATTATAAATGTATACCTAAAGAGAGAGGTCCCAAATGCCTGGAGCAAAATTGACAGAATTTAAGGGAGTAAGCAATTAAACAATATAGTCATACATTTTAATACTCTACTTGCAATATTGATAGAAAATATACAAAGATCAAGAAGACTTATTAAATAACATGATCAATCAACTAGACCTGATGTTTAGAGAACACTCCACCCAACAACAGAATACACTGTCTTTTCAAGTGCACATACAATATACACTAGACTGAAAAATAAGTCTCAATAAATGTAAAGTGATTGAAATCATTCAAGTACTGTCTCCAACCACCACAATGTTAAATTAGAATCTCAGGGACATCCACCAATATACAGACAACAATCCATCCTAAATAACCCACAGATAGGAGAAAATGGAAATTGGAATACATTTTGAACTTACAAAAATAAAAACACATCAATGTACGAGAAACACCTAAAACTTCTAATGTCTATATTAGGGGGGAAAAAAGGTTTCAAATAATTCAAGCTTCCACTTTAAGAGCCTAGAAAAAGAAAAACAAATTAAATCCTAAGCAAGCAGAAGGAAGGAAAAATCAAAGACCCAGAAATCAACTATATGGTGATATAGAACAAAAAAATCAACAAAATTAAAAGTTGATTCATTAAAAAAAATCAATAAAATTATTATATCTTTAGCAAGGCTAACTGAAGAAAAGGCACAAATTGCCAAAATCAGAAATGAAAGGGTAGATATCACTACCAGCCCTTCAGAAATTAAGAGAACTAGAAGGGAATATTTTGGAAACTCTGTGACAAAAATTCGGACAATTTAGATGAAATGGAAAAATTCATAGAAAGATACAAGTCATTGTGACAGATTAATAAACAAACAGAAAATCTGAATATACCTATAACAAGTAAAGATATTAAATTAGTAATTTAAAATCTTTCTGCAAAGGAAAATTCAGGACTAAATGTCTTCCCTAATGAATACTGTATTTTTTAAAAAACTCTTTCTTCAGATAAACATGGGGAAACACTTCCCTACTCATTTATAAAGTCAAACCCAGTCAAAAACATCACAACAAAAAAAAAAGAAGAAGAAGAAAACTACAAAACAATATGTCTCATGAACATACAAAAAAAAACCTTAACACAATGGTGACAAAACAAATTAAACAATATAACCAAGTGGAGTTTATCTCAAGAATGCAAGATTGGTTTAAGACATAAAAATTATTATAATATACCACATTGGTAGAATAAAACACAAAAAAATGTATTATCTTCCCAATAGATGCAGGGAAAGTATTTAACAAAATCTAATAAATATTCATGATTAAAAAACTCAACAAAGAATGGAAAGAAACATCATCAACTTAAAAGTCTTCTAAGAAAGACTGGGAGGAATTCTCAAAACTCAAAATAAGAAGTTAACTCATTTGAAAAACGGGCAAAGATTTGAATAGACATTCCTCAAGGAAGGTAGAACTAAGGCAAGGTCATCTGCCTGCATCACTCCTAATTCATCACCAAACTGGAGGATTTATCCAGTGCAATAAGACAATTAAGAGCAACAACAGGCATACGAATCAGAAAGAAAGAAGTAAAACTATCTTTATTTACAGACCACATGATTCTATAGGTATAAAAATATAAACAGTCTATAAAAGAGAAAGCTTCTAGAAGTTAATAAATGAGTTCAGCAAGTTTGTAGGATTCATGGTCAAAAATTCAGTGGTATGTCTATATAAAGGCAACTAAAAATTCAATAATGAAAATAAGAAAACAAGTTTCATTCAAATTTCATCTGAAAGAACAAAATACTTAGCAATGCACTAAACAAAAGACATGTAAGACTTGTACACTTACAATCTGTACACTGACAATGCTAAAATATCACTAACAGAAATAAAAGAATATAAAAACAAATGGACATGTCATGTTTATGGGCTGAAAACTTGATAATCATTTAACACGGGAATGCCCCAGAATAGATCTATAGAAGCAATAATATTCCTGTCAAAATCCTACCAGGCTTTTTTGTAGTAGGGAATTAGAAAGACTAAGAGTAGACAAAACAATTTTTTAAAAGAACAAAGTTGAAGGATTTATACTACATCATTTCAAACTTGCTATGAAGCTATAATAATCATGACAGTTGGTATCAGTATAAATTGATGTAGATAAAACAAAATTTAAAGACCAGAAATAAAACCTTACATTTTTGACCACTTGATTTTTAACAAAGGTATGAGTAGGAAGTGGTTCGTTTTTTCAACAAATGTTGCCATGTCAAATGGATATGCAAAAGTATGAATATTATTCACGTATGAAGAAAAACAAAATCCTTATATTTACTGCAAAAATATTAAAGACTACATATGACATGATAGATCATTTTCCTGGGGTTTTGGGGAGAGTGTGGGTAGGAGTGGGCCATGACTACAAACTGAAAAAATAGAATTTTTCGAGGTGATGGAAATGTTTTAGAACAGGAACATAGTGAGGGTTGCATAACTCCATAAATTTACTCAAAGTCTGTTGAACTGTATATTTTAAATGGATAAGTTTTATGATGTGCAAATTCTGTCTTAGTAAAGCTTTTTAAAACCACCATTAATAAACCAAAAACTTCTATTTGGAACTGACTTCCTAAGGAAGTTTATAATGTATCATATTCTGTACCAAAAAAACTCACCGGCAATATGATCAATATGGGCTCATTAATGTTAGAAAAAATGTCAAATAATTATTCGATTCATGTGTCAAGATCTGAATATGTGACTCCCTGTAGTTTCCTTTTAAGAGAAGAAATATTATCAGAGTGGTCTACAATATTGAACAAGAAAAAGTATAAGTTGCATAGGACACACATAATTTCGGATTTACGTAAACATGTAGTTTCATAGTTATTATTAGACCTGATTTTTTTGACTGAAAATTTCTCACAAGCAGAAACCTGCAAATTTATTCTCAAAAGCATAAATCTGAAAATTTATCACATAGATATGTTTTAATAAATTAGGAAGTTATAACTAAGGTGTACAATATCATTTGTAATATGTCAATATTAAAATACGATGATTGGGAAGACTTCTGACTTGTGTCTTCCCCTTTTCTAGAAGCTCTGGTACTTTTTATTCTTCAGTATTCCTTTCTTTTTTCTTTTTTCTCATTTTTTTTATTATTGGGGACTCACTGAGGTACAAAGATCCAGGTTACATTAATTGCATTTGTCAAACAAAGTCCCTCTTATAAATGTGTTCCTCCCCCAAAAGGTGTATCAAACACCATGACCCCCACCCGCCTCCCTCCTTCCCTCTCTCTGCTCCCCCATTTCCCTAACCTCACCATGTACTAGGTCATCAATTGTCCTCATATCAAAATTGAGTACATTAGATTCTTGCTTCTCCATTCTTGTGATGCCTTACTAAGAAAAATGTGTTCCACCTCCTTCCAAGTTGGTACAAAAAACATATAGTCTCCCTCTTTTTTAGTGCCTGAATAACATTCCATGATGTACATACACCACAGCTTATTAATCCATTCCTGGATTGATGGGGGTTTAGTCTGTTTTCACATTTTGTGATTGTAAATTGAGCCGCAAAAAACAGTCTAGTGCAAATGTCCTTATGGTAAAAGGATTTTTTTCTTCTGGGTAGATACCTAGTAATGGGATTGCAGGATCAGAAGGGAGGTCTAGTTTGAGTTCTTTGAGGATTCTCCCTACTTCCCTCCAAAAAAGTTGTATTAGTTTACAGTCTCACCAGCAATGTAAAAGTGTTCCTTCTTTCCACATCCACGCCAGCATCTGTAGCTTTGAGACTTTGTGATGTAGGCTGTTCTCACCGAGGTTAGGTGATATCTCAGGGTGGTAAAAATAAATGGTATAGAGCAGTGCCTGTGGCTCAAAGGAGGAGGGCACTGGCCTCATATACTGGACATGGAGGGTTCAAAGTTGGCCCTGGCCAAAAACTGCAAAAATAAAAAATAAATAAATGATATGCATAAATAAATAATAAATTTATAATAAATAAATGATTTGCATTTCTCTGATAATTAGGGACAATGAGCATTTTTTCACGTTTGTTATCCATTTGTTTGTCTTCTGTAGAGAAGGTTCTATTCATCTCTCTTGCCCATTGATATAAGGAATTGTTGGCTCTTTTTATGTTGCTTAATTTGAGTTCTCTATAGATCCTAGTTATCAATCTTTTGTACGATTCATAATATGCAAATACTTTTTTCCACTCTGATGATGATCTATTTGGTTTGGTTGTTGTCTCCTTAGCTGTACAGAAGCTATTCAGTTTAATCAAGACCCATTTGTTTATTTTTGTTGCTGTTGCTGTTGCAATTGCCACTGAAGTCTTTGTCATAAAGTCTTTTCCCAGTTCAATACCTTCAAGTGTTTTCCCCCACTTTCTTCAAGGATTTTTATTGTCTCATGTCTTAGATTTAGATCTTTTATCCATCTTGAACCTATCTTAGTGCGGCAAAAGGTGCAGGTCCAGTTTCAGTCTTTTACACATGATTATCTAGTACTCCCTACAACATTCACTGAATAGGGAACCTTTCCTCCAGTGTATGTTTTTGTTTGGTTTATCAAAGATTAGGTGGCTGTAAGATGTTAACTTCATCTAATGGTTTTCTATTCCATTCCAGGTGTCTATGTGTCTATTTTTGTGCCAATACCATGCTATTTTCATTACTATGACCTTGTAGTACAGCCAAAAAGTCTGGAAGGCTGATGCCCTGGCTTTGTTTTTATTACTAAGAATTGCCTTAGCTTTACAGGCTTTCTGTCTGCTAAAAATCCTATCTTACCATTGATCTGTGGTCCATGGGTTCATTCTTCAAATCTCCAAGATCAAGGACTTACTGAAGAAGAAATTCCAGGCATATTTTGGGGCCATTGTCCAGGATTGAAAATCTGTGGTAAGCAATGAGACCACTAATCCCTATCCTGTTTTTCTCTATGATCATAAGAATGGAGACTAATAACTTGGATGCCCGTCAGCCCCAAAAGTGCATAGTGCAGCTGCTGACTTCCAGGTCATGGGCAAGAGGCTGTTGAGGAATGAACTTTCTAATTCCCCTTGGCTCCAAAAGAAAGGAGCCAAAGGAATGTTAGAAGGCTTGAGAGCCAAGCAAACAGAAGTAGCACCCAGAGATCCTGGGGTCCCCAGCAACGGTTCTAACCCCATAGCACTGCAAGGCCTTCTGAAAAGCGTGCTTTCCCAGGTCTTTTACTATCCACTCAGGTCTTCCTGGGTCCCTGCTTCTACTTATCTCTACAGACCTCTGCTGCTTTCCCTCTCCCCTTGTAGTGTGCATGCTTTGTTTGAGTGCTGGTAAACATTTGCTTTATATATTTAGTCTGGTATTTTTCAGACATTATAGCATGTTTCAAAAAGGTCCTTTTCATTGCCTTCACTACAAAATTAAATTCAATTGGCTTTTCTGCATGTTTGAGAAAAAAGCTGACCTACTTTAATGGTTAGGGGCCAAGAAGTTGGCTCCAAACAAAGGGCAAAATGACTCCCCAACATGGCTTCTCTGGGCAATCAGGAGCCTATAAAGGGAAGCCCAGGGCAAACCGCCCCCCACCCCAGACAAGAATTGCCCTAAACCCTAGGTTACAGTTCAGTCTCTTCTTTAAAAGGAAAGAAAGAATACATTTAAAAATGAAGAAAGGCAAAGAAAATAATGCTGGGTATTTGATTTTTTTTCTGGTCTGTTAGTGTAAATGGAAAGGTTCAAAGGCATTCCAGGTTTTCCTAAGAATTCAGCTACTTGTAACTAATTCTAATGCAAAAATTTTACACCTTGATTTTTTTTACTGAGTTTAATTATGGTTGCCTTGCTAACTTTTGGGAAAGAAAGGAGGATAGAAACATAGCATTTAAGACCTCCCCATGATAAAAAGCCTATTTCCCTTGTTCCTGGAAATTTAGAAAAAGCTTGTAAAAATTATAAAGGATTATACGTCTGAGCACCTGGAGCTGTTTTCTCCAGGGTGGGACTCATCCCCACTTTGATTGACAGCTATATAGTTAACAGCAGGCACTGAAAGGGGCAGATCGTGCATCAGGTGGGACCAGGCTCCTGGATACCTGATTCCTCAGGCTGTGCTGCCAGCAAGGAACAAGTACAGGAGAGCCCACGTGTACAAAGTGCTACACTGGTAATTGTGGCTAAATCCAGACAAGCACAGGGGCTGGGGAGGCAGGATACTTCCCCAAGCATTGGAAGGATGCTTCTTTTTGTTTGGCTGAAAGACTTCCTGGATTGGTCAGTGGACACTTTGACAATTCAAGAACACAGGGTGGGATGGATTAAAGCATTGGGCATTTGTTGTTTCCCACAAATACGTAACATTCTCTCTCTAAGAGAACATGGTAACGTGTTCTCTCGCTAAGAGACCTTTTCATCAGGTGGGACCACTACGACTTCGGGTACCAGATTTTTCAGCCTGTGCTTCCAAAACACCCCCACTGGACTGTGTTGGGACATGCTTGATTCCCAGACTCTGGGAAAAGACTGTATGGTTTTCTTCACCTAAGCCTCACCTTAGTATTGACTTGACTCTCCAATGGTGAGCAATAACCACCAGAGGGTACTCTAAATTATGGTAAACAAGGGAAATGTTCTGAATTGCCTATGTGCAAGCTTTATTTTTTCTCAGAGACAAACCCCAACTGTGCAAAAAATGTTAGATACATTCAGTTCTCCTGGCTGTAGTAACTCCCCCAAATGGCCAGTGATTCCTGACAGAGAAGCTGTCACCACCTAGTTCAAACCCACCATCTACATTTCCCACACTTCCTCCATGCCTTTAGAAAACCTCCAGAAAGAGTCTGCTCCAAAAGTTTCTTCTGGTCCTATTGGGACCTCCAGAAAGCAACTGTATTCTTCTTTGTGCCCTTGGTCGAAACTGCAGGTGGTGAAAGGAGAAATAGGTGAGTATTCACTCCATTTCCTTTGGCAGGTTTAAAACAAACTAAGGTTGATTTAAGAAAATTTTCTGATGACCCAGATAGGTACATAGATGTTATCCAAGAGTTAGGAGAGATATAATACTAGATCAAACTTTAACATTGAATGAGAAAAATGAAGCCTTGGATGTGGCTAAGAAGTGGCGTGATTTGTGGTTCATGTCCAATACTGATAGCAGTATGTCCTCTGAGGAAAGAGGCAGATACCCAGTACCCAGTGGGAAGACAGGCAGTTGAGGTTCCCGAATGGGACCCTGAGAAACAAGGTGACTGGTGGCACAAACATTTTCTCATATGTATTCTGGAAGGTTTACATCAATCCAAGAAAAAGCCTAGGAATTATTCTAAATTTTCTACTGTTGGAGCCCATATAGCCTATGGCTAGGAGGAGTGAGAGTTATCAGAAATACCTGTATAGCTCAATCATGGAACATCTGGGTAGAAAGGGCGTGGAGAGGGATTTAGCTCTCCTAACAAGCATGCAAGCTTGCGAGATGAGATCAGTTGTGAATTAGCAGTCTCTACACCTGTGGTGTTGAGAAGCATGAGATTAACCTTATATTAGGCTGGAGGAGAAGGCAGTCAAGGAGCGTGCACATTCTATCACAGACCCGCTTACTCTGACTCTGTCTCCTCTCCTGCCCACAGAACACCAGCACGGCATTTCTCTGCTGAAGATCATCAAGCTCTGCCAAAGACTAAGATCTGTCTTTCTAAGAAGACTGCTTTATTCTCTCTAAGACTCTCTCTCTCTCTCTCTCTTTCTCTCTCTCTCTCTCTCTCTCTCTCTCTCTCCCCAGCTAAAGTAGATAGCCCTCAGGCACCTAAGAGAAACTGAACCTGAGCAAGGTAACTTAGCGGTCCGCGTCTGGAACCTAGTTAAGCTGGGCCCGAGACCTGAACAGTCCTGGGCCATGGCAAGAAATGTCAGAAGTGACATGTGACGTTCTACTATTTACCAGGAGCAAAATGAAAGTCCCTCAGCCTTTCTTAAGCAGCTTAAGAAGGTGATGAGAAAACACACTCAGTTGACACCTGACTCCTTTAGAGGGCCAAATTATTTTAAAAGATAAATTTATCATTCAGGCACCACCAGACATTCAAAGAAAACTCCAAAAATTGACTCTAGACCTGGATCATAACCTGGAAAATCTTCTTAAAATAGTCACAGTGGTCTTTTATAATTGAGATCAGGAGAAAGAGACAGAAATAGAGAGATGGGATTAAAAAAGAAAGTCAGCCCTAGTAATGGCAATCCAACAAAGGGGCACCATTCAGGGGCAGAGGGAAGCCAGAGGAGCTAAGAACAAGTGCTTCCAATGTGGTCAGGCTGGCCACTTCAAGACAGATTGCCCATGGCACCACCACCTGTCGAGCAAGCCACTGGGTCCCTGTCCAGAATGCAAGGGTGATAACTGGAGGGCAGCCTGTCCCCAGAGGTGAAGGCCTTCTGGGACAGTGACCCCATCAGCCCCCAAAATGGACTGAGGGTGCCTAGGGTGATTTCTCATGGCTCCAGCTTGTGTCATCACCCTTCAAGAGCCCCAGGTCTGCCTCACAGTGGACAGCCAGGAGACAAAATTTCTTCTGGACACTGGAGCAACCTTTTCTGTACTCCTCACTTACCCTGGTCTTCTATCCCCCAAATCTGTAACTATACAGGGGATGTCTGGAAAACTAGTTACCAAATTCTTCTCTCAGCCTATAAGCTGCAATTGTGAAGACTGGCTGCTCTCTGACACCTTCTTAATCATGTTTGAAAGTCTTTTTCCCTTTTGGGGGAAGGACATACTAACTAAAGTGAGAACAACCATTTATATGAATTTGGGACAAAAACCTATACTATGCCTTCCCTTATTAGAGACAGAAATGGGCTACTGAGGGACAAGTGGGAAGAGCAAAATATGCTCAATCGTCCAAATTACCTCAGGGACTTAGGGACAGTCTCCTTAACCCAAAACTTGAGTCATTTCTCATATCCTACAGTGACACTTAGTATGTAGATGACATTCTTTTGGGATCACCAGATAAAGAGGAATGCCACAAAGCTACCCAAGCTTTATTAAACTCTCTAGCTGATTGCGGGTACAAAGATTCCAAGGCTAAAACCCAATTATGTATGCCTGAAGTTCACCATTTGGATCTCCAACTTTCACAGGGGAAGAAAGAGTAGAAAGGGCAAAGAAAGAATAGAACCAATATTGGCTTACCCTAAACCTCGAAGTCTCAGACAGCTTTGAGGCTTCCTAGAAATTGCAGGCGCTTGCAGACTCTGGATTCCTGGGTATAGTGAAATAGCTAGACCATTCTATTCTTTAATTAAAAATACTCAAAAAGAGTAACTGGTCACTCTAAAATGGGAACCAGAGGCAGATAACGCATTCCAACAGATGAAAAATGCTCTTTTACAGGCCCCAGCTTTAAGTGTTCCTACCAGACAACAATTTAGTCTGTGTGTTACAGAGCAGACTAGAATTGCCCAAGGAGTCTTGACCCAACACCAGGGTCCAGTTTTACAAGCTATAGCTTATCTTAGTAAAAAAATTGATACCATGGCCAAGGGATGGCCACGCTGTCTATGAGTTTTAACAGCTGTAGTCCTCTTAACCCCAGTGGCAACTAAGTTAACTATGGAAAGAGACCTAATTATTTATACTTCTCATGATCTTACTGGACTTTTAAAGTCTAAAGGCAAACTTTGGCTGTCAAATGATGTGCTAATCAGATTTATGTCTTCCAGAGATGGTGTCATCAGGCCACAAGCAGTAAAAATGTTTTCAGTCCAAGGCTTGATTCTTTTGCAGACCCCGGAATCACTCTGCCTATGGAGAAACCCTAACTGGCCACTTCTGTTGATACAGGGTTCCCCTTCAAGGCTGGAAAAGGGACCTCAGTTTCCTAACCCTGAGTAATTTCATGAAGAAAATGCCCTGACATTTTGCCCCAAGCTAGAGGGATAAACCTGGATTTCCACTTACCATGAACTTTGGATCACCCTTCTCTGAGGAACGTTTAACTGCCCCCTTTCTCACTGTCCATCTTCAGCAGGAAGCAGTTTGGAGCGGTCAGTGCCCCTTTCTCCCTAACAGCAGTTAGAGCTTCTAATTGTAGAGGGAGGATTGATACAGGATTCCCCCACTGAGGGCTGGATAGGAACCCCTCCAATTCTCTAGACCCAGGTGAGCTCAGAAATCAGATCCCCTTCTCTAGCCTGCCCTTTCCAGGCCATACCCTCTGGGCTCCAGCAAGTTCATGAACAAAGCATCCTAAAACATTTTGGGTGGTTCCACCTTGAGTAGGGAGCTCCCACCCAAATCCCATCCCTGAGACAAAAACTGCAAAGACCTAATAACCTTGCCCCAGAGGAGGGACTGCCTTCATTCATGTATTAATACACTCATTAAATTTGTAAAGGTGTTTTTCTACCTAGCAAGTCCTGACCAAAATGTAATATGTACTCCTAGACAAAGGACCCATGTGGAAGACTTCAGACTTGCTCTTCCCCGATCCCAGAAGCTCTGGTACTTTCTACTCCTTCTGTATTCCTTTCTGTGTAATCAAATCCTATCTTACCATTAAAAAATAAATAAATGAATAAATAAATAAAATAAAAAGTGATAAACCAGTTTGTCTTAGCTACGATGACTATGTCAAAATTTAATTCACCAGAGACTATAATAGACTCTTCACAGCTGTGAATTTTCAAATGTACTTACTTAAGGGAAAAGCAAATAGCTCATCCCAGATAAAGCAGATAATGATAATCAAGAGGCAACAGATAAAAAAGGAAACCATATAATAAAAGTTCATACATCTACCTCACTGGGCAAATTAGACATTCTAAGAAGTATTTTATTAAGCTCTGTTTCCATTTAGGTATTGTATTATGTGAATCTATATATTAATGTCATACTATTATCAAAACAATAAATCCACAACTGTCTACTCCTTAGGCAAAATCAACAGTCATTGAAAATTATAATTATATCTCATATAAATATATGAGATGTGAAAATGAGAGGTAGAATGTCTTGGCAATCAAAAACATTGCAATGTATTTTAAAAACTAAAAGTAATATCCAACACTTATAAGTGTGCAGTGAAACTGAAACTCACAGAAATTATGTAATACACAATTTGATACTATAACTCAGATATTTTAATGTATAAATGCTATTTCTTTAATTAATTTATTTAAATAATTCTGTACTCAATGAAGTAGTAAGAAAGAGAAAAGGGGGCATCTGAGATTTAAGGAGACACGAGAATGCTTAGAGAAATCATTCATGGTTATAGGGAATGCAGTGGGTTTATGAACAATAATTAGGGTGCACCTGCCATTCATGGTAATGCTGAGGTCAGAGTAAAGGTTAAAGCTGAGTGTAGTGAGTATAACAGTATGTTTTTCTTTAACCACAGTCAGCTACATGAATGCAAGCATGAAACGATAAGCAAGTGGGATTTAACCAAAGGTAGATTTCTCAGAGGGTATACATAAGATGGACAAGGGAGTTTAATGAGTACGCAAGTGAGGAATGGCATTTCGGTTTGCTGGGGGAACATGAGCACACGGAGGAATGGAGAGGTGTGAGAAAGACACAGTGTCAAGGTCCCTTGCTGGAGCTGAGGTGCTAGAGAGAGTGGGCTGGAAATCAGGAGGCTGTGACAGGAAAACTCATCACTTGAAATCTATATTTGATCCAGCAAGCCTACTTCAGGAAATCTGTCCCAAGGGAAAATATGAAATATGAGAGAGAAATTTCCTAATGTTATCTATTCAATCTTTGAATGAGAAATAACACAATTGCCCAGCAACAGAGAAACATAAGGTAAACTTTAATATATAAAGAAATTAGAGCAGCAATGTGTAAGATATAATAAAAACAATTACATGTCAGACAAAGTTTTATGAATGCCATGATCATGTATGTGTATATAAATATATATTATATTGACATATATTAGTGTGCTTTAATACTGAATTACACAAAAGACAAACTGGCAAGTAGTACACAAGAAAAAATATATGTGAAAAGTTGCTCAGGAAATGAAAATTTGAAATATCACATGCCAATTTTTGGACTGTAATATAATTATTACTGGTGATTGTGTACATTGTCTCTCTCATTTTCTAAATCAACTGGCAATAAATATCAAAAATAATAAAATGTTCCTATCCTTAAACCAAACAATCCCAATATTTGTAAATAATCAAAGGAGGACAAAAAGGTTGTAGACATTACTGTTGCTATTTATAATCGTAAAAATAGAAAAAAATCAAAATGTTCAATAGAAGGCTGGGCATGGTGGCTCACACCTGTAATCCTAGTACTCTGGGAGGCCAAAACAGATGGATTGCTTGAGCTCAGAAGTTCAAGATCAGCTTGTGCAAGAGTGAAACCCTGTCTCTACTAAAAACAGAAAAACTAACCATTGTGGCAGGTGCCTATAGTCCCATCTCCTAACAAGGCTGAAGCAAGGAGATCGTTTGAACTCAAGAGTTTGAGGTTGCTGCACTCTACCCAGGGAGACAGAATGAGACTCTATCTAAAACCACTGAAAGTTTAATAGAAGTAAAATGGGGAAAGGGGCAAGGGAGGGGAGGGGAGAGGGAAAGCTAAGTGGAGGGAGGGCAATTGGTGGGACCACACCTATGGTGCATCTTAGAAGGATACAGGTGAAACTTACTAAATGCAGAATATAAAGGTCCGAACACAATAACTAAGAAAATGCCATGAAGGCTATGTTAACCAGTTCGATAAAAATATTTCAAATTGTATATAAAACCAGCACATTGTACCCCAGGATTGCATTAATGTACACAGCTATGATTTAATTTAAAAAAGAAAAAAAAAAAAAAAAGAAGTAAAATAATGAAATAATTGTTCAACTATTTGCTGAATAAATTATTATATAGCCAATTAAAATCAAGAATTGTTTAAGAACTCACCAACAAGCCTACAAAAGAAAGTCAAGCTCACAGATGAGTAAAGGAAACTGCAATGTAATTCCACTGTTTACCTATTAAAGTATCAAATAGCAAAAACTGCTGCTTAAAGCTGAAGATTCGAGGAGCAAGTATAAAAATTCTGAAGAACAGTTTTAAGATACATATTTTTTTTAAATCCTTAAAAATGTCTATCCTCTCAGCCACAGCTCAATTTCCAGATATTCATTCGAAGGAAATAAATTAGATCTAGGAAAATGTATGCTTTGGGAGGTTCATTAAAATGCTGTTCGTAGCAACAAAACGGTTGGGAACATCTTAGGTATCCGTGCAAGTAAACATTTTAAAGACATTAAAAGTGACTCCATAGATGAAGGAAGTGTATTATATAAAAACACACAAAGCGGTAAAATAGTATGAATAATACAATTCAATTTTATGAGAAACATAGATAAATCTTTTTATAGCAAAGAGGAGCTTATTTTGAGGCTTTTAATAGCATTTATTTGTGTTACATCCTTTCCTTTTTTATCTGTAATTTCTAAATTTCCATTATGAGCCAAAATTGTTGTGATAATGTTTATGGAATGCATGAAAAAAGAATATTATTACAGTGTAATGCTAAGGGAAAAATTCTGTCTACCCAACTATATAAAATATAAGCAACATTTACAACCAGTTCAACTTTTGAACAAGAACTTTAAGGGAACACAAGGAAATAAATGTTCCAAAAAAATCTGGCTAGGAAACATGGTGACCAGTGAAGTTAACCCCTTCATCTTTATAAACATTGTGAGCACAACAACCTTTTAACAAAGTGCTTCTTATAGCATGAAGCCAGCTATGTCATTCAAGGTCATCCATATTTTACAATAAGAGATGAACTAGAATGGTAGTTAAGAGTTCGGGCTTTGAAGAACATCTGTTTACTAGGTAACTATATTACCTTGGACAAGATTTTTGATTTATGTAAGCTTTAATTTTATTGTTTTTAAAATAGTAGCAAAGGTGTGTACACCACTCCACTCAACCCCAGGTTTGTTTATGACCACCACATTGATAATACGTGTAAGTGTTTGGCACCATGCCTGGCACATATGTCTATTATTAGCATTCCTCGTCTATCTTTGCAATATTGTATCTCACAGGCAGCACCTGTGGCTCAGTGTGTAGGGCACCGGCCCCATATACGGAGGGTGGCGGGTTCAAACCCAGCCCAGGCCAAACTGCAACAAAAATATAGCTGGGCATTGTGGCGGGTGCCTGTAGTCCCAGCTACTCGGGAGGCTGAGGCAAGAGAATTGCTTAAGCACAAGAGTTGGAGGTTGCTGTGAGCTGTGATGCCACGACACTCTACCAAGGGCGACATAGTAAGACTCTGTCTCTAAAAAAAAAAAAATTGTATTTCACATTGCTCCCTAGAGCTACTAATGCTCTAGTTTAACCAAAAAAAAAATTATATCTCACATTGCTCCCTAGAGTTCCTAATGCTCTAGTTTAAAAAAAAAATGCTATTTTCCCCACACACCTACATTTTCTCACTATCTTGCATATTTGCATGCTATCTCTTTCTCCTGGGCTATCATTTTCCTTATTGCTAATTAAGGAAATTCTTTAAGATAAAGGATAAATGCCACTTTTTCCTGTAAGTTCTTTCTCATTTCTCTCTACACTTGCCTGGGATCAGCCATGCTTCTATCTCACTGTGCATTGTGTATTCAGACATCAGAGAGCAATGTTGAGATGCTTTGCTTAATAGTCAGCATATGTTCAGCCCCTAAACTCCATGTCTCTTTACACATAACTCTCTGTGATGCTGTTTTCTGGGTTTTTTTTTTTTGCAGTTTTTGGCCGGGGCTGGGTTTAAACCCACCACCTCCAGCATATGGGGCCAGAGCCCTGCTCCTTTGAGCCACAGGTGCCGCCCTGTGATGCTGTTCTCATGACCTTTACCATTATTACCATGACCTGATGCTCAGCTCCACTTCCTGATTATTGTTTTGGGGTCCTTATACTCATTTCCTAACATCCTGTTTTGTCTTACCAGTTTCAATATGGTTTCCCCATGACACAATTTCTTTAGATATGTACTAAATTCTTTGTCCAACTGGATAATTTCTGGTATTGAATCTACAAAACTTTAGGTTTATTCTGCTCTTGCTGTTTCATACTAGACTTGACAGTACTAAAATTATTTTTACTCATATCTAATTATTTATGTGATTATTTATGTCAATATCTAACTCTCACATTAGTTTTTAAGTGTTCCCACTTTCTAAGGTTTACGACATTTACCTTTTTATCTAAAATGGCAAGTATCAGCCAGGCATAGTGGTTCATATCTGTAATCCTAACACTTTGGGAGATCAAGGCAGGTGAAATGCCTAGGCTCAGGAATTTGAGACTAGCCTGAGCAAGAGTGAGACCCTATCTCTACTATCTCAAGAGTGAGCCATCGTGGTGGGCGCCTACAGTCCGAGCTACTCTGGAGGCTGAGGCAAGATCACCTAAGCCCAAAAGTTTGAGGTTGCCGTGAACTGTGACTGCATAGCACTTTACCCAGGGCAGAAGAGTGAGACTTTGTTTCAAAAAAATTAAAATTAAAAAAATAAAAATAAAGACTCAAGCATCAAGCTCTACATACTGTAGGAGCTCAGTAAATTTTACTGAATTAGTGAGGGAGTTTTTTAATGAATGAATGGATAGATGATAAATAAAAATCTATTTATATTTCTTAGTTTCTTAAACTTCACATAAAATTTTTAGTAACAGCAAGATTCTATCAAATTTCCTGAAACTCTGATCTTAACTGCCAGACTTACTACATATTGACATAAATTTAAGGTTATAGAATCATCATAAAAATTAGATGATCTTAAAATCAACCTTGGATAAAGAGCAAAATATTCATTTTAGGAATTAGTTTAACTTAGGATAATCAACTTTTCTATCACGTGCTTTTGTCAACCACAAACTTTTGTTTATTTTTATATTTCAAAACTGTGCTAAATGAATTTTTTGGTCCATGGAAATATGTTTTTAAGTAAACTCTGATTCTCGGAAAGATTTTGTGACAAGATTTCTACACATCAAAAAGTCATTAGTGCTGCCTTTGTTACTCACATAGTTAAATGTGTGGGGAATTACACAATTTCCATGCTTAGAATGGGGTGTACCGTAGTTCAATGCCCTTAATGTTGTATAAGGGTGGTAACAAATGGGCGGCGGACCATCAGGGTTTCCCATCACACTTTTTAAATTGTGTATGATGTCTACTCTGTGCTTACCTTGGTCTAGTCATTACAGCAGCTACAAGATCCCTGAAGGACAAAACACCACCAGGAACTCAAATCAAAAATCTTATCAATTAGCCAACGCATGCCTTGTCTTACATATCAAAAATACCCTTTTAACTGACACAAACTTTTAATCAACATGAGGACTTTTTATATAATTTTTACTTTTTTTTTTTTTTTTTTGAGACAGAGCCTCAAGCTGTCACCCTGGATGGAGAGCTGTGATATCACAGCTCACAGCAACCTCCAATTCCTGGGCTCAAGCAAGTCTCCTGCCTCCGCCTCCCAAGTAGTTGGGACTGCAGGCGCCCGCCACAATGCCGGGCCATTTTTTGGTTGCAGCCATCGTTGTTTGGCAGGCCGGGCTGGATTCGAACCCGCCAGCTCAGGTGTACATGGCTGGCGCTTTAACCCACTAAGCCACAGGCGCTGAGCCATATAATTTTTAAAAAATTCTTTAGCAGCCTCTGATCTGTTACTGAGGCTGGATCTACAAGGCTCAAGGTATCCTCCTGCCTCAGCCTCCTGAGTCACTAGGACTACAGGCATGCATTCTCACATCTGGCTAATTTTTCATTTTCTTTTTTGTTGATATGGCATCTTTCTATGTTGTCCAGTTTAGTCTTGGGCCATAAGTCATCCTCCTGTCTCAGCCTTACAAAGTGCTGGGATTACAGGCATGAGCTACCATGTCCAGCCATCAGGGGTTCCTTCGGGACTGTCTTCTGCAATACATTTCCCCAGCATTGAACAAATTCCAGATGATGACATTTTGGGGGTTTTGTAATCACAGTATGTACAATGCCCTTGTGCCTTTGTTAAATCGTTGAGAAAGACACTTTTTAAAAATCAGTTGCAGTGAGTTTTAAAGGAGCACATAAAGTCATTAACTGAGTCTTCAAATGAGTCATGTATTATTTGAAGAAAGATGATTGGTCTCTACCAGGCTGTCTCCTACACTAAGGTAACCTATTATCATCTACATATCGAAACATATTCGAACTGTTAATTTTATTTACATCTAAATGTGCAGTAAGAGTTTACATGGTCATTTGAATTCTACCAAGAAAAACAACACAAAACTGAATACAGACTATCTACACAAAAAGCTTTACATCTTTCAATACTTAACATAATTGATCATAATTTCTTCACCCAGTGCTCATCTCCTCTGCCCAACTACGACCCCTATCCTAGAGAAAGTGAATAGGGAAGCCAGTTTTGGCTTACAGACATGTGTAAATGTTTCAAAAACATACTGGAGAGTCAGCAAAGAGTCTTTTATGTCTTCCCTACTTGTCCCTTCATGCCTACCCTCTGAGTTTCTCGATTTCCACCATTGGATGAAATCCAGCGCCCACAGATATTTGGTGCCTTTTAGTCACAAGATGATTCTCATGTCAGAAGTCAAAATGTCCAGCATTCAGTGTAAAAATCAGAACTCCATATTCTTTCCGAGTGAAGCATTTTCCAGACTCACCCTCCCCACCTCACACTTACTGCAGGTCGGCATTTTCTTCTTCCCACTCACCCGGCCCAAAGGATGACAGTTTTACACAGCAGATACGACTGGTTTCCTACGCTGGTTCCTTCCAGATACTGACTTTTTCTCTGGTGGGGTCCCCTCCTCCCGACAGGCTTTTTAGAACCCTTCCCTCTGTAGCGCTCTGCTATAGTTCCTAAGGGAGGTAACACCTGTCCTTTCCCTGACCCTAAGGACATCCTCTCTCATCCCTAGCTCCAGAGGTCTCCACTGTCAGGCTAGCTCTGCACTTCTAAGAAGTCATCTTTGGCAAGATCTCCTTTGAACTGACCCAGCCTGGCTTCTTACAAAGGGTCCACTTGGTCTGCAGGAGAACACAAGCCCCTGTTATTGGGGTCAAGCTCAGCAGACCTTCTTTTTCCTTGCTGACAAGCAAAGGCAGCTCCAGTTGTAGTCTCGACCTTTAGGTGGTAAGGGTGCTAGCACATTGACAGCTCTCTCTTGAGATAAGTCCTGAAATTCTCCTTTTCAATATCTCATTCACTATAGGGCAGGGAAGGGCTGCCTCTAATGCCAGAGAGCCTATTTTGCACTCACTTCGTTTTCCTGTCTGAGTGGCTCAGCACACAGGATCTGGCTTTTACCATCACCTTGTGCATTGTTCTTGGCCTTCAGTGCCATAGCCAAAGCTAACATAGGAATAATCCCACCTTAACATGCTATAATATATGGCTTTTATTTGTTCTTCACTGTGTTGACCCAATCAGTAATTTCTGAAGTGATGATTTAACAACTAAAATCTTAAAAAAATTATACATAAAAATATGAATTTTGACTTTCTCTAAATATCAGAAATGATTGCTATGTGCCAATACTCTGAAAAAGAGAAAGAAGCTGGGCTAAGAAGCTCCTGTCTCAAGAGGTAACAGTCTGAGCTGAACAGTTTCCACCCAACCCGTCTTCCTCAATTAGGGCCTCTGATGGAATTTGAGTTTGAGACACCTCCCCCAACCTACCTACCATCAAGATTCATCTCAATTATCCTCAAGAGGCAACCAGGTATAAAAGAAAGAGCCCAATATTCAAATCTCCCTCCCTAGTCCAATGTCAGCATAATTTGGTGAGGTCATCTAACCTTGACTGTCAATTTTGTGCTCTCAAAAATGGCAAAGGCAATATTACCTTATAAGATTTGTATGGAGATGTAATGGGCTAACAAAAATTAAGTTCCGGGTGGCACCTGTGGCTCAGCGAGTAGGGTGCTGGCCCCATATACCAAAGGTGGTGGGTTCAAACCCGGCCTCAGCTGAACTGCAAAAAACAAACAAAAAACTAGCCAGGCGTTGTGGTAGGCACCTGCAGTCCCAGCTACTCGGGAGGCTGAGGCAAGAGAATCGCCTAAACATGGGAGTTGGAAGTTGCTGTGAGCTGTGTGACACCACAGCACTCTACTGAGGGTAATAAAGTGAGACTCTGTCTCTACAAAAAAAAAAAAAACAGCAATAAAACCAATGTCTCTAAGGAAAAGAGTGGGACAGAACAAGCATAGGATGTGCTTGACAGTGTGGGAACATACTGAAGGGTGTTTCACAATTCCTTTGGTGAACTTGGAGAAAGTTGGTGATAAGTACACAGTAATTGAGGCCAAAAACTAATAATTATAATGAGATATGAATTAAATTCCAGGGAAAGAAAGAGTTTCACTCTTTGGCTCAGACATGAAGTCAATTCATAGACTATAAACATCAAATATTGATTCGCTGAAATGGTAACAGAACTGCCGTGAGAATCAGGAGGTGGGGCAGCTGCCAGAGCTTGGTCTAAAGATACTAAATCTTCATCCTCATCTATGCAAAATCCATAAATAGTCCTTAAGATATATTAAATCAAGAAACACCTACATAAAATTATTTAAAAATACAGATGTAAATGCAGGAAGAAAAATTAAAAGATGAAAGTTGATGTCTTAGGAAGCAGTCCTGGGTACACCAAAGGGTAAGGGAAAAAACTCCTGTTTTCATTGTATTATAATACTATTTTATTATTTTAATAAATGTTAGAATTAATTTTTGAAAGTAAAGTGCCATATAAGGTAAAGTATTAGTACAAGGAAGTCAAATTTACAGTTCTTTGAAGAACTAGCCGTGTGTATGACTAGCAGTTTGGCTAGGTCTTCAAGGAATTAAAGAATTGAAGGTCTTCAAAGAATGTTAGAATTAATTTTTGAAAGTAAAGTATCATACAAGGCAAAGTGTTAGTACCAGGGAAGTCAAATTTCTATTTCTTTGGAGACCTAGCCAAGCATATGACTGGCAACATTCAAGTATAGCTTTGACATAACAAATAGAAGTCGCAAGTTTGACATCACACTCAGTCTAGTCCTCCGAGAGAGCAAATGCAAGAGAAAGGACCTTCAGGAACTGAGAAGGAAATGCAGTTTATCAACAAAAAATGCACAGCGTTACATACGGGGATAGCCCACCAAGGATCCAAGAAATACAAGAATGGTCTTTAAGGTAAGCAGCCTGATACTAAACTTCAAATAAAATGTCCTCGGCAATGCTAAAAGAAAATTCAGCAAAACAATTTCAAAAGATTGATTTTTAAATATTGCTACAACTCGTAATAATCCCTATATTAGTTTATTAAAGAAAAACTGAAATGTGACTTTCTGAAAACCAAAAGTAGATGTAAAATCGATCAAGTGACCTTTACATTGAAGCCTTATAATTCTTTAATATCATGACCTACCTCATTTTATATATAATGACACTAATTGTACTAAAAATCAAAAGAAACAATGACTTTTAATTCTCTTCATGCCTTATCAACACAATATTATAGTTTTTTGATTGGTGATTGCATTTTCACCAAAGTACATAATTATATATTATTAATCCTGTGATTGTAAGCATATCTGTATACATATGTATGTATGTGAGAAAGAGATTATTTTGTCATGAAATTTTAACGAAAGCAAACTTCACTCTTGGTAACAAAATCATCAGAGAAAAGTACAATTAATTAATTACTTGCTTAACATGTCCAAATTTATAAAACTCTCAAGAAAGAACTTGAAAGTCTAAATTATTTAGGTAAACTAAAACCACTATTACTGCAAAGAGAGGCACACCAACTTTTATCCCCGGATGGTAAAACAATCTCCACATCTTTGTGGTTAAGATGATTGTCTTACAGCAACCCTTCATTGGATGCCTGGCCTATTGCTACTGATCCACACATTAAAATTTGCCATCTATGACATAAACGCCAAAAACAGTGATTTTCAGGCTGTGTGAGAATCTTCGGTATGCCATGAAAATTTTTGAAGGTCATTAATTAATTCATTTTCAAAAGACATTCAAAGCACAGTAAGTATATTCTTCTTTTACTTTTTTGATTAACATAATTTAAGGGTGCCACAGAAGTTTAACTATAGGCTCAAGTGTGCCGTGAGATAAAAAAGGTTGAAAAACACTGCCATAAACAGAAAAAGTCAGTAGCTGAAGCAAGGCGAAGGGAGAGGTTTTTATGATACTATTTAAGTATAAAAGGGAATTTAATTTCCTTGACCAAACACAATCTCATTAATTTCTGCAGGCAATTTTTATTGTGGCATAGGTAATATTTAAAAATACTGTTGTCATGAAAGGCATCCTAAAAATTAGATCTGCCCACCTTATTTACTTTACAGGAATGGCCACACTTCTGTTTTGAAGAGAAATCTTCATAGTGACATGTAAATGAGTTCACAGGGCTCTTCTGCAAGAGGAAAATTCAAGTTGCCTACCATATATTCATTTCACAAGTTATATTCCTTGTGTAAGCTTGTCCACACCCAATATGTTTATTATGTCATTTTGTACCTTTGCAAAGAACAAAAAGATGCTGACTCTGATGTCCTATTCCAGCAGTACTTTACCCTCTTCCCCACCTCCAACCCACCGACCTCACCCCCTTTTCCACTGGTCATCATTCCCCCATGGTCTCCTTTCTCCCCTTACCTGACTTAGATTTCAGGTCAATCAAGATTTACTGATTTACCCTTCAAAAGGCCCTCAAGCCCACTTTCCTCTGTCTTTATAGCACTTAGGTTATCTGGCAATCTAGGGATTCTATAAAGCTAGTTCTATAATTGCTCCAAGGCTGCCTGGAAGCCGCAGAACAGAATGTTGCAGGGAAGAAAGCTCAGAGAGAAACTGATCGCACTTTACTGCACGGTTGCTGGTGGCACTCAGCTCTGCCTCCCCAGTCCACCGCATTTCCTCAGCCACACTCCTCTCTCTGAGAACTCTATCCACCTTTTCCTCAAATGCCACTGCCTCCCTCCTCAATTCCCTTAAATAGCTTCTCATTTCATTTCACTGAGTAAATAAGAGTAACCCGACGGAACCATCACCAAGTTTTCACCTACCAACTTGAAAATATTCCCAACTTTCTGCTTTACCTTGGGCGAGCCAGCCCTGGTCCTAGACCCAATCGTCACACTTGAGCTGTGTGTGTGTGTGTGTGTGTGTGACCCAATCGTCACACTTGAGCAGTGTGTGTGTGTGTCCACATTGATTTATTCACCTTCCTACAGAATAATTCCTATCAGTATTCCCAACAGAATTTTCTAACAGTATTCTCCACATCTAACAAATTCCTTTACCTTCAAATTCTCTCCCAGGTCTCCCCTGGTCTTGATCATCTTTATAAAAAATGCTTGAAAGGGTTAGCTATACATTCTGTCCCCACTTCTTCATTGTCAATCCTGTCCTCTGCCCACTCCTATGAGGAATTTTGTCCCCATCATTTCACTGACAGTGTTTTGCCAAGATGACAAAAGACTTTCCCAATGCACAAACCAATTGTCAATGCTCATTCCCATTCATTCCATGTGAAATGACCTCTCGGCAACATTTGACATTCTCCCTTCCCGAAAAGCAACCTTCCTTCAGATTCCAGGGGCTGGGGCACTCAGATCACTCTTAGGTCTCCTATAGTCTCTCTTCAACTCCCCAACCTCTAAACATTGGAGTGCATGAGGGTTCAGACTGGAAGCCTCTTCTTTTTCAGAGCAATTTGATATCTCATCAAATCCTTTGATTTTAAATACATCAACATACTGACAACTCCAAAATGTATATATTTAGAGTTCATCTCTCCATCTGTCTATTTGTTAAGGCCACTTGAACATCTAATGGGCATCCCCAAATTCATGGGGCCAAAGTGGGGTTTTGTCCTCTGCCATCTTCCCCGTTTCAGGAAATGGTATAGGTTAACAACCCTTACCTACAACTGTGAATATCCAAAAACTCTAAAACCCAGATTTTTTTTCCCTTGGCAGAAAATTTTGGTCTGACTTTAATTCCTTTAAATCAGACCTGAATTGAAAAGAGGTCAGGTACAGGGTCAGAGTGTCCCAAAAGGTGGCCATTAAGGTTACCTTACATAGGAAAATGGGAAATCATAGGTAAATGTACATTTATTTACAAAATATTCATTACAAAAATTTTCAAAATATTTACAAAGTATCATCTACATGTAATCTACCTCTTTATAAAATGTTGTAATGACTATTTTGTAAAAAAAGGTACATTAAGTTACGATTTCCTGTTTTCCCTAAGTATAATGATTTATTTCAGGAGTGACCTTTGATAATACTTAAGTAGTATTATCTTTAAATGAATACTTCTATATTTTGCTGCAGATGTATTCTTTAGGGCCTACCCTAGACCCCTTGGGAATACTTGGTAAGTTTTGCAATAGACACTTCATTACCTTTCTAAAAATCTTAGACCTTATAAACTCAGGTCACATGTGGGCCCAGGGGTTTCAAATAAGGGACTGCAGCTCCAGCTGCTCAGAGTTCTCTCTCTCTCTCTCTCTCTCTTTGTCTCCCTCTGTCTCTCTCTGTCTCTCTCTCTCACACACACACATAAAAGGCTTTATGCCTAATTCTTTTCCATCTTTACAACCTCATTTCATCAGTGAGTCTTGTCAGCTCTGATTTCAAACATGTCCTTAATTGCGTAGTTTTTATCACCTCCGTAGGCACCAACATCACCAAATCTATGAAACCTTCCCCTGGACAACTGCCAGAGCCATCCACACACCCTCTTGCTCCCAATCTTGCCCTTCCCTGCCTCTTCCCTCCTCAGTATTTTTGTCCACAAAGTGGCCAGAAAAGCTTTTCAAAACCTACGTGCAAGGATTAAAAATGTGCACTAGATTTTCTCAAGATTTATCATTGGTTGCAATTAATGTGAAAGGTTTAAATTGTCCTCTAAAGAGGCATAGGTTGGTTGACTGGATACAAAAACTCAGGCCAGATATCTGCTGCACACAAGAGTCTCATCTTACCTTAAAAGATAAATATAGACTCAAGGTGAAGGGATGGTCATCTATATTCCAGGCAAATGGAAATCAGAAAAAAGCAGGCATTGCAATCTATTTTGCAGATACAATAGGCTTTAAACCAACCAAAATAAGGAAGGATAAAGACGGACATTTCTTATTTGTTAAAAGGTAATACTCAATACGATGAGATTTCAATTATTAATATTTATCCACCCAACCAGAATGCACCTCAATTTATAAGAAAAACTCTAATACATATGAATAACTTGATTTCTTCTAGCTCCATAGTAGTTGGAGATTTTAATACTCCTTTAGCAGTGTTGGATAGATACTCCAATAAGAAGCTAAGTAAAGAAATTTTAGATTTAAAATTAAACATTCAACATCTGGATTTAACAGACATCTACAGAACACTTCATCCTAATAAAATTGAATACTCATTCTTCTCATCAGCCCATAGAACATACTCCAAAATTGATCACATCTTAGGTCACAA
>CAUYRH010054616.1:0-15024 GCA_963574655.1 Perodicticus potto
TATACCTGTCCCTCTGTCTCGCCTCTCCTCCACTTCACCGTACCCAGGGTTTATTACCATTTGATTCTTGATTTTACTTAATCATGCTAAGATGTCAATAAATAACACTTGTAAATGGGATCCAGCTAAGGAAATTTCCACATTAAAAGAGAAATCTTAGGCTTGGTGCCCGTAGCTCAATGAGTAGGGCGCCAGCCACATACATTGAAGCTGGTGGGTTCGAGCCCAGCCTGGGCCTGCTAAACAACCATGACAATGGCAACAAAAAACCAGCGGGATGTTGTGGTGGGCGCCTGTAGTCCCAGCTACTTGGGAGGCTGACGCAAGAGACTCACTTAAGCCCGAGAGTTTGAGGTTGCTGTGAGCTGTGATGCCACGGCATTTCCTGAGGGCAACAAAGTGAGATTCTGTCTCAAAAAAAAAAAAAAAAAAAAGAGAGAAATCTTAAAAATGAAAAGAGCCTATAAAATTCAAAGAAACGAGAATCCCCAATCCCAGCATCCAGGAGGCAGCCTGTCCTTCATACTCCAGGAAAGGTTCTGGTTTTTGTGATGATAAGCCTGTGAATTTAGCTTGGAAATTTTACTTATTCTAAGATTACTTAGAAGTTCTAAAGTGTAAGAATCCCCTTACATATACAATTTATACTATTTTTTTTTTCTTTTGAGACAGGGTCTCACTCTGTCTCCCAGGCTAGAGTGCAGTGGCCTCATCATAGCTCACTACAACTTCAAATTTCCTGGACTCAAAGGATCCTCCTGGCTCAACCTCCCAAAGTGCCACTCTGCCCAAGCACTATACCACTTTTTCTTTTTTTTAGATTTATTAAGACTCCTGTGCTTATAAACTAAGATTTTAAAATGTGCTTTAATTTTGAGAATTATATTACAAAATGAAGCATCTTATTTTTTTTTCTTATTGCAAAAATCAATGACTACAAGCCAAAAGAATAACATAAACCACCCATATACCTCCCTCTCTGATGGTGACTTCCTTTGATGGTGAGTTCCAGACTCTTTCATATATATAAAAGTATATATGTGTGTGTGTATTTTATGTATATCTATATATACATATATCTACACACACATATAGCCAGGCAAATATATACTTACAATTATAAGAATCATAGCCCGCTGTCCACCTCCTTTTTCTTCTAATTAACAGTATTTATGATTCTTTTATGATTTTTATTTCTGAAATGTTTTTATGCCTTCCTTTCATTGTGTAGATTTAGAATAATTTATTTAACCAATACCGTATGCTTGATCGTTAACAAAT
Source organism: Perodicticus potto (assembly GCA_963574655.1). NCBI lineage: Eukaryota > Metazoa > Chordata > Mammalia > Primates > Lorisidae > Perodicticus > Perodicticus potto. Next base: position 1,282 of record CAUYRH010054616.1, read on the forward strand.
ATCCATTGGATCATTCATTTTTCAAAAGTGAATAAAATGCTAGCGCACTAAAGAAAATAAGGCATTTCTTCCCAAATTTAGCCTTCTCAGCCTTTATGATGTTGATGCAGTTTTGAGTTCCATAATCTAAGATAAACGTTGAAACCTGAGGATTCAGAGGACAGTAAACAAAGAATTGAGAAATAGGAATTGAAATTATTTAACCTTAAGAAGAGAAAGCTTAAAGTTGGCTACATCTATGTTTCTTTATATAGAGAGAAACTCCGTATTTTGTATTTTCATTCTATCACTCACACTCTGTTGGTATTACAGTCATTTTTGTTTCTGTCTCCTTTTCCATTCTAGCCTGAGAGTTCCCAGAGGAAATTATCTGATTTATCTATTTTCCTGTAGTGTGTGCTGTTTAAAAAGTTAATGTTTTTTGAACTAAAGCTTAATATAAGGATGGCATCTCAAAGGAGAAGACAGCAGGGTTAGTTTAGTACTATCTACAGTTACTATGTTAATTTTTATAAACTTCTAAAGGAATTGCCAGGCATGTGACTTTGTACGTTTTACTAGTATGCTACTGTTTGTTTTTCTATTCCCCTGAGGAAGAATTTACCATCTTACTCTAGTCAATCAGGTCCTTGTATATAATATTACTAAAATGTAAACAGAATTGTGTTGCAATCACGACCCACACGCAGCTTTGAACAGTATGAAATGTTAACCAATGCTTCTGTATGTACACAGGTATGTTTGCTTATTGGATAAGCTCAGTTGGAAGTGTTTCATTTAAGTATGATGAGCTGACAATTTTGTGGTGCAGCTGAGGGGCAAGTTTTCTAAAATAGTGATGCAATTCAAGTTTCCTAGTTTTTGTTTTTTGACTCAATAATAAGGAGATAAAGTTGTAAAATATCTATGGAAAAATTAGGAATGGTAGTGCCTGTGGCCCACGCCTATTTCATGTGTTCAAATGATGCTGTCTTCAACTTTAAGGGATATTATAAAATGCTAGCCTCTTGAGCAGTAAGGTTAAGGTAACTGTAAAATTTTAAGTTGTTTGAATTCTTACTTTCCACATTTGATGATAAAATATTTTAGGTGGCTTGTGCCTTGCTAAAAACTAGGGCTGATTCTGTTAAGGGTTGTTGGTGGTTGTTTATTAAGAAGACCCAGGAAATGTTCTTAATTAGCTTGCTTGCTTGCTTGCTTCCTTCCTTCCTCTCTCCCTCCCTCCCATAGGACCCCTTCCTTCCTTTTCTTTGTCTTTCTTTTTTGGTAGCAGGGAACAAAATAAAGGCTCATACTTAGTCAAGTCTCTAGTAAATAAAGGTAAACATCACATTTTGTTTCCTTATATGTTATCCCAGAAAAAAAGCAGAGAAATAAATTCATAAACTTTTAATTTCCCTAGCAAAATCAAGTAAGTTGGAGTTGTGAGACTTAAATACTCTTTTCAAATAGCTCCTTTCTTTATACCACCACTGACTTACAAAAGTGTTATGAAGTATTGAAAGTGCTCAGAACAGTGGCTGAACACAGCGTTTAATAAATTTTAGCTATTAGATTGTTTTTAAAGAAAACAATCTTAATTTTAATATAAAAACTCACCCAAAAAGTCCACGGGTACAGTTACCATAGACAACAAATTTGATCTCAGAAAAGAAGGGAGAAGAATCAAAATGAAAGGAAAATAGCAAATAAGATTATCAGAGGAAAGGCCGGGTGCTGTGGCTCACGCCTGTAAACTTAGCACTCTGGGAGACCAAGTCAGGTGGATTGCTCGAGCTCACAAGTAAGAGACCAGCCTGAGCAAGAGTGAGACCCCTGTCTCTACCAAAAATAGAAAAACTGAGGTAAGAGGATCATTGGAGATTGTGAGCTATGATGATGCTATGGCCCTCTACCTAGGGCAATAGCTTGAGACTCTGTCTCAAAAAAAAAAAAATGTTATCAGAGGCATCAGAGTAACTGATATGCATATTATTCTGCATTTCTTTAACCTCATAAGATAGTCCAGTGTTCCTGAATTGTGAACAGAGCTAATTACTTTCCAGGTTCACAGTGCCACCTTCAGGAAAGAAAAGTGCATCCTTCTTGGAGTGGGCTCTGTCAAGTACCTAAAGGTTAGGTGTAATAATGACAGTTTTAGTTTAATTGATGCCATGAGAATGTTTACTCTGACTCTTTTGGCCGGTATTTAATGCAAACAATCAATCTGTCAGCCTTTAAATCTTGAAGTAGGATATTAGAGAGAATTGATTAGAAATGAAATACAGGTCATTTCTAGGTTATTTTTCTTTTGAAACACCACACTTAGATCATCATATATAAATTATAGAGTTTTTATGTATATCTTTAAGAGATTTAACAATCTTCCTTGATAGTTTGTTCTTTTACCTAGTCTCATAAAGAAATTTTCTGTTGTATCCAATGAAAGTGGGATCAAGCAATTACTCACTTCTATTATTCTTCTTATTATTTTTGAGACAGGGTCTCATTATGGTACCCTCAGTAGAGTGCAGTGGCATCACAGCTCACAGCAACCTCAAATTCTTGGGCTTAAGCAATTCTCTTGCTTCAGCCTCCCAAATAGCGGGGACTACAGGCACCCATCATAGTACCCACCAGCCTCAGCGTATGTTGCCGGTTCCCTAACTACTTAGCTATGGACGCTGAGCCAATTACTCACTTGTAGTACTTGAAATAGTGTTAATGGACGAATAATTGGTTGAGGATGCCAGTGTGGGTCAGATTAAAACCCCTGGGGAAGGGCGGTGCCTGTGGCTCAGTGGGTAGGGTGCCAGCCCCATATTCCGAGGGTGGTGGGTTCAAACCCAGCCCTAGCCAAACTGCAACAAAAAAATAGCAAGTGGTATGGTGGGTGCCTGTACTCCCAGCTACTCGGGAGGCTGAGGCAAGGGAATCCCCTGGGCCCAGGAGTTGGAGGTTGCTGTGAGCTGTGTGATGCCACAACACTCTACCAAGGGCGATAAAGTGAGACTCTGTCTCTACAAAAAAACCACAAAAAACCCTGGGGAAGGAGAAGGGGTAGAGTTACCAGAGTTGCACTGTCCTATATATATTGATAACATGGTAGACAGTAGCAATGTATGTCTACATGTACTGAGCACTTGAAAAGCAGATGGTATGAATTGAGATGAGCTAGAGTTCACACAGGATTTTGAAGACCTAATATAAAAATAATCATAAAATATCTAATAATTTTATATTGATTAAATGTAGACATGCTAATATTTTGTATATGTGAAGTTAAATAAAATGTATTATTTAAGTTAATTTCAGCTATTGACTTTTATTTTTCTTACTGTGGCTACTAAAAAGTTGTTTTTTTTTTTTTTTTTTTTTGAGACAGAGTCTCAAGCTGTTACCCTGGGTAGAGTGCTGTGACATCACAGCTCACAGCAACCTCCGATTCCTGGGCTCAAGCGAGTCTCTTGCCTCAGTTTTTTCTATTTTAGTAAAGACGGGGTCTCGCTTTTGCTCAGGCTGGTCTCAAACTCTTGAGCTCAAGTAGAGTGCCATGGCTTCACAGCTCACAGCAACGTCCAGCTCCTGGGCTTAGGCTATTCTCTTGTCTCAGCCTCCCAAGTAACTGGGACTACAGGCGCCCGCCATAACACCCAGCTACAAGCATCACTTCTTATCTTAACCTTTAAGACCATAGCCCACTTCCCAATCCTTTGCTCTCATAGCACCCTCTTCTTTTCCTACTGAGGACTTATCATGATTTACTCCAGTAAAATGAGGTTATAAACTCGAGGGCAGAAGCTACATGAGACTCACAACAGATTAGACAAGTCACTTAACTTCTCTTGGTGATGGAACTGAACATTTGAATTAGTCTCTCCCTTCTCTAAGTTGCTCTTACTTCTGCTGTTCCAGGTAATTATTCCAGGAGGTAGCATAGTTGTAGCATCAGATATAGTGCAAATACCTGCTCTTCTACTTGCTAGCTGTGGTATTTTAGGCAATTATACAATCTCTTACCTCCAATTTCCAGGTAAAAACCGAAGCAATCATGGTACTTTACCATAAAGTTTTCTCATGAGCGCTTAGTACAATACCATCCACATGCTATGTGCTCAGTAATCTACTACTATCATGGGTGTTGCTTCCTTTATAATTTGCATGCTAGAGCTTTACTGCCCAATAGAAACGTAATGCAAACCACGTAAGTAATTTTAAACTTTGTAGCAGCCATGGTGCGGTGGCTCATGCCTGTAATCCTGGGATTCTGGGAGGCTAAAAAAAAAGAAGTGATGCTTGAAGTGACATCTAGGATTCAAGCAGAAATTAACTAGCCAAGGAGGAGGGGCAGCAGGTGGTTTTCTGCATTGTGAATTCCACATCTGTGAACTCACATAACACTGGATTGAAAATATTTGGAGGCCATGTATGTTGGCTCATGCCTATAATCCCAGCATTTTGAGGGGCTGAGGTGGAAGGATTGCTTGAGGTCAGGAGTTTGAGACCAGCCTGGGCAACATGGTGAGACCCTGTCTCTAAAGTAGAAATTATTTAGAAAAAACAATGGATGGTTGGGTGGCGTCTGTGGCTCAGTGAGTAGGGCGCCAGCACCATATACCAAGGGTGGTGGGTTCAAACCTGGCCATGGCTAACCTGCAACAAAAAAATAGCCCGGCGTTGTGGCGGGCGTCTATAGTCCCAGCTACTCGGGAGGCTGAGGCAGGAGAATCACTTAAACCCAAGAGCTGGAGGTTGCTGTGAGCTGTGATGCCATGGAACTCTACTAAGGGTGACACAGTGAGATTCTGTCTCTAAAAGAAAAAAAAAATGATGGATGGTTGTGACTTGCACTAAAGTACAGACTTTCTTCCTTGTCATTATTCTTTTAAATAATACTGAATGACAACTATTTATATAGCATTTGCATTGCATTTGATATTATACATAATCTTTAATGTATACAGTTTGAAGTGCCTGGGAAACACACTGGACTAGGGTCTGGATTAGGTATGGATCCTTGATACTATGGGCAGGTTGAGATTATTGACAGAGAGTAGTTTTAGAAGCAGCCCTCTATGGTGGGCTGGGCTGGGCTGGTTTGTACTGTGTCATGAGCCAATTCTACTCTTCTCTTTCCAACTCTGTGCTCAGTGAGGTCAAGGTAGATTGAAATTGGCTATGGTGAGAATATTTACACCTTAGAAATTGGCAATTGCTTCAAATCAAGTCTTCTTCCCACTCAGCCTGGTTCCCCAAAGCTGATTTACTAGCATAGCACTTTCTTACAGTTGAGTTTATCACATTCTAAGCAGGGCCTTGGTGAAGGTCTTTCTTTTGTGATTCTATAATCCTAGCTCCAGGATTTGGGAAAGGATCTAATCTCACCTACAAATCAGTTCAGTGATAAAAATTATTGAGCATCAACCAAGTGCAAGGTTCGCAGTGTGCAAGGTACTGAAGAGGATACAGAGATAAAAAAGACAAGATCTTTGCATTCTTGTATACACACTTATACACGCATGCACATGGACAGGTGCACACGTAAAATCTGGAAGGAAGCAGACTACAAGTACAAACTGTGCGATGGGACCATAGGAAAGAGAAAGAAGTTCTAGCTAGCATGATTTAAGAAGGCTTTTAGGAAGAGGTGGTTTAAATTTGAAGGGTAATATTTTGCCAGGATGGGGAAAAAGGCAATCCAAAAGTGAAGCAATCTCAGCAAAGGCCTGAAGGCAGGAGGTGTGGGCATCAGCCATGCCATGGAAAATTGATGGAAAATAGGAGGCCTTGGAGCCATTGTGGGAGATTGTGTGGGAAAGACAGAAGTTAAATCATAAAGGGCTTTTTAAATTATTACACATAATTCTATGTGTAAGGAAGGTCCTTCAAGGGACTTGGGGTAGGGGAGAAATATGATCACTTCAAGATAAAGCTTATTGCCTTCTATAACTCCATCACTGTGATTGTTACCTCTTCTTTGCATAGTGTATAGCATTGCTGGGCTCAAATAAATAGTTAAATGAATGGACTGGAGGGGGAATAGGCTGGAGATTGTTTTCAGGTTATCCTTATCATTCAACAAAAGGGCAGATGAAATCAACACCTCAGAGGGGAACATGAGTGTCTTTGATAGCTGGATTTGGGCTTATAGGAAAGGGGAAGAGTTAAAAAGGCTGACATTGCTTCTGCTCCACCTGAAAGATAGTGACGTTGGGAACAGGGCACACAGAAGAATAAATAGTTGGGGCAGAATGGGAATAAGGAAAGGTCAGATCTGTTTTGGGTTATGCTGCATTTGAAGTGCTGGTAGGCTATCGTGTGAAAAAATACAATTTTCAAGTCCAAGGCATTCAGAAGCCAGCTTTTCCTCAAGGGAAAATCATCTTCATATGCCTAATTCCATCCATTGTTTTATACAGACTTGTACTAATTTCAGTTTGTTATTTTCCTTACATTGCTTTAAAACTGTGGGGACCTACCTCACGTGGGCAGCACCCTATGCAAGAACTAAGGAGGAAGAGAAAGGAAAAATACGTTAAAGGAAGTGGTTGCAGGTGAAATGGTCTTAAGATTTTCACACTATAAAACTGGGCAAACCTAACCCTCCATCTTCATTAACTGGGGTGTGTATGGAGAAATACTTTTAAAGGATAGACCCTGTACTGTACTTAGAAATCAGGCAGTAGCAGAAAAATATGCATATACTTGGAATTGAAAACATAAAATAATCCTCATATCCAGAAGGGACAGGCTACATTACCTACCACTCTTCTGACTGAGGTTTTACAGCTAGAATCTTCTCAAGTTTATCAAGTTTTTAGAGCCTTACTGATTGACAGTCTGGATTAAAAGGGATCCATTCATCCACCCACGCGCTGTTCTAAGCTCTGTTACTCCGGGAAGTGGACGCTCCGAGTTTATTGTCCAGGACACGATCATTTCCTTCCCTTTCTCTGACACCTCACTCCGCTAGAGTGTAGCCACCCTAAGCTCTCCTTGCCCCCCACCCCACCCCTCGCAGGCTGGAGCTGGATTCAGCCACACCGGCCAGGCGCGCCCCCAAACCCCACGTGGCGGGGGCACGTGTCTGAGCGACAGTTGAAGCAAACACCAACGGTTCCTCTTGTCCAGTAGGCGCGCGCCGGGGCGGGTGGAGCTGGCACTCAACAGCTGGGGGCGCGGGGAGCCGGAGCTGGCGGGTGAGCCGGCGGGAGAGCGGAGCCGCGGGCCGGAGGGGCGCGCAAACTGGCCGTTGGAGTTGGGATGAGGAGCTCTGCAGTTTACATTTCTGGAAAGCAATTGAGTACAGCGAAGTAGAAAAAGCAAGTTGCAAAACGATAAGTATAATCAGATCCCATTTACATGGGAAGAGTCATAGGGCCAGACTATTTTGTACACGTGTGTACGTAATATATGGGAAAAAAGGTCTGACAAAGCTGGGGGAAGAAGATGCAGGGAGTTTACTTCGTACTCTGCATATTTCTGAGCTATTTAACATTATTATAACTTAGAATGAAAGCGTACTTATGTAATTGGAAACAATCTGCATTGGGGAAGCTCGGATATCCGCTCGCTTCCCATTGTTAGGGACGCGCTCAGTCTCAGCACCAGCAAGTTTGAGAGTCAGGGAAATCTTTCCTGCCCTCTTTCTCCCCTCCTCACTGTCCACCGCAGCCCCTCACCTTCCTACTTGAAATCCTTTGAATTGGCTTGTGTCCAGCCTTTCTCATCCGAGCCCTTCCTCCCAGCAAAACCCATCCTCAAAGGGGAAACATTTCAAAGATAGTAAATTACAGGCCCATGAATTTTTGAATTAGACATTGTTCCTAAACTGTTAGATGAAAATCAAGATAATGTGTTTATAAGATATTTCTATTTACCCCCAAACAGTTGTACTAAAGTGTTTTTATTAGAATGACCACATGCTATTAAAGTTTTTTTCATTTAGAAATAATTTCAGGTTTAGTAAGAAATTTAAAAAATAGTACAAAAAATTCCTTTATGTCTTGCACCCAGCTTCCTGAAATGTTAACATTTTATATAACTATAGTATAAAATCATAACTAGGAAATTAGTGTTACTACTACTCTATTTGATAATTTACAGGTATTATTCAAATTTCCACAATTATCCAATCAGCCAACATCTTTTTCTTTTTCTGGTCCAGGAATCAATCCAGAACCTCATAATTCATTCAGTTGGTTTGTCTATTCTGTGACAACTTCTTAGGTTTTTTTTTTTTTTTTAATGACTGACACTTTTGAAGAGTTCTGGCCAATTATTTTGTGGATTGTCCTTCAGTTTGGGTTTGTCTAACATTTTTTCATTACTAAATTCAGGTTGTGCATTTTGGAGCAAAAATACCATAGAAGTGATGTTGTACCCTGTTGGTGCAGCATCTCAGGAGGCACATGATGTCAGAATGTCTCAGATGGTGATATTTATAATTACTTGGCAAAGGTGGTATCTTCTGGGTTTGTCCAATGAAAAAAGTTGTGATTTTACTTTTTTTGGTTTAATTACAGGGGTAAGTATCTTCATCATGTGTACAATAATATTAGCATTCACAATTCTTAACTGTGACAGTGGTATTTGTCAAGTATTGATTTTCTATTTCCACTACTCTGGTGTTAAATTTTAATCTGAATATGTAAAGGTACAGTAACTTTTCAAAGGAAGATATTTGTCTAATAATTTTCTACTCTACACTAGGAACAAGGCAGTTGGAAGCCACGCATAGGCATTCTGTGAAATTAGTGGACGAAACAGAGTTTATAAATGTATTACTTATAGAAAACTACATTCTAAATGAATAATTCACTATTCTTAGTATTTGCTACAACTTGGATTCTGAAAATACCAATTTACATGGATTTACCAGCCCATTAATTAAATTGTTTTTTTATTCTGTGTTAATACAATATGGGTAAATGTAAACTAGATGTAAAAATAGAACAAAGATAAAATGACTTTCATATTGCTTCTGACATATTGCTAGTTTTAGATGACATTTGTAAAATTGATCGTTTAAATTCACAATGCATCTGATTGTCACCCAAAGATAGTTCACTTTATTTGGTCTCAATATTTGTTGAAAGGATTTACTGGAAGTTGCAGTGAGTACTCCTTTGAATGCACTGCAAAGAAAGAATTCCTCAGTGAAAGTTAGAAAACCCAAGAGTTATTTGACTATCAAGCGTTTGGTAAATCTCCCTTGAAGATTAAGTTACTGGGTGCAGCATTATTGTTGTACATGGAAAACTGGTCTTAATGCCAAATTATCTTGCTTTCAGTATGAACGAAAGCAGGAGAGTCCGTTTTAGCTTTTTTTCTTTTTTTTAAAATCACTGATCCTTTGTATCTATAAACACTTTGCCCAGAAAAATACTGAAACCCACATAATGCACTAGAACAAAATGCAATCCAATGTCAAATGGGGGTGGGGGAGAAGGGAAGAAGGGTGCCAGACTGTCAGAGGTTTCCCAAGCACAGCTTACCCTCATGCCATATGGCACGGTTTGCCCCTATTGGCAGCTCAAATGGGCAGCTAAGTCTGCACAGCCCATCTGGCTTTTTGTCACTTGCCTCCAGACTCCTCCCTGAACTCTCAGTATCACACGTTCCCCTTTATCACTGAGTCCCCTGTCTGCTCAGTTTTCTCCCTGGCTTTTCACTCCATATGAGTGTCCTTCCTTTCACCTCTTTCTCTCACCAACCTTTAGCTTAGGAATGTAGCTCAGAAACTCAAGTGAGAGGACCTGACCACTTCTCAATGGATAGAGCAGAGAAGAATTTATTGAATAAATGTCAATGCCTATTCTCATCAGCTTAGAAATCTTGCCACATTTTTCTTGCCTGTTTAAAACAGAGAAAGAATTGATGGGGGGAGGAACACGTCTTAAATCAGTAGCTTACACAAACAGCGACTGATCGTTACCAAGTGACAGAAGTCGGAGAGTTATTGCTCCCCTCCCATCCCTTAAAGGACGGGGGTGGGGGGGTGAGGAGGGTTGGAGAGAGAGAAGTGGGAGCTGAGGAAAGGGATCAGGGCCGTTAAAAGAAAATAAGTAAACGTTTTGTTTCTGAAAATGGAAAGATCATAAACTCCCAGAACCCGCTTCTTCGCCCGCCAACCCCTGCGCCTCCTGCCGCCATAGCAGCCCTCGGCGCCGGGCCCAGCCACAGGCCCGCCACTGCTCGCGGCAAAGCTTGGCGCTCCGGTGCGCGCCTCTGCAGCGCAGTGCGGCGCGGGAGGCCTGGAGGCGGAGGCGGGGAAGCCCTGGCGCTCTGACGTCACGGCGCGCCGCCAATGAAAAGCCGGCGAGCGGGGATTCCCGCTCCAGGTGCCGCCCCGCCGGCTTTTTAAACAGGACCCTGGGGAACGCGGTGTAGGAGCGGTGGGAGGAGTGGTGGGAGATGAAGATAGGGGGTGAAATGTAATTAATAATCCTGGGGGACGAGCCTCTAGGGGTTTGACCATTCGGCATCACGACTGGCTCAGACCTGAGAAGAAAAGCAGAGGCGGCGGCGGAGAGGCCAAAGCCCAGGTAGGGAGATGGAGTGGAAGCTGGCGCGCATCTCCCGGCGGAGGATCCGCACCGAGGAAGAGATGCTGTGGGTGAGTCAGGCGCGTTCCTCTGTTAGCCCAGCTCTCGGCCGGGGCTTCTGGCCGAAGACGCAGATTTCATACCTGTTTAGGACTCTGTACCCTCGTCTTAGCTACTATGTTCGACAATCCTAAACCAGAGATAGACTGCTCTTAATTTAGAGTTGTGTAGTCTAGTCGCAAAAAAAAAAAAAAAAAAAAAAGTGAATGTACTTTGACAAGCACTGAATCTAGAGAAACTCCACACCTGACGTTACGTAATTTTCCTAAATAATTCTCTCAATATGTTATCTGTGTTTTCAAAGGAGAATATCATGCGGGTGCTCGCCAAAGACATGAGGCAGAAAAGTCAAGGTTCGCCCGAGGTGAGTGTCCTGTGCTTTTCTTGTTCCCTATCTTAATGCTGATCTTGAACTCCTTCATTTTTGTTAAAAAATGGAGGTATTTGTTGGAAGTGTGGGCTGATCTGAATATAAGAGAATTAAAAAAAAATCGATGTCACTTCAGTATCTAAATACATACGAAATTAAATTTAAGAAACTGAAAATCTCGTACAAATAATCGTATTACTTTATAGATGAATGGTGCTTTCTAGTTTTTGCGTCAACAGCAAAAGGTAAAGCTTGGATGAGTCAGGTAGGCAGTGCATTGCTAGCTGGCTGTTGTAATTTCATTTTAACAGTTGCTGGTTGCACTCCCCTGTGTTGCCATCAGAAGCTTGCCTCCAAAGGAATGGAGATGGTGCCATCTTGTGGACAACGGGGAGAAAGGACATAACCCATGGTTTTTAGTTTAGCACCTTAAAAGTTGATTGAAAGTAGTACGTTTTCTCCTCGAAAGACCAAACCCAAAAGTTTTTAGTTTCTCTTCTAATCAGTGTAAACAAATAAACAAATTTAAATTATTTTTCTAACAGCAATCATAGACTCTAAATCTGTTATGATCACCATTTACCATGACCCTCTCTTTATTAAATAGTTCCTTGTCCTTTAACTTTTACTCATAGATTTGTTTCAAATCCATCACCATTTCTATACAGTTTTTTACATATTCTATACATTTTTCTTTATTCAAGTGGTGACACTCCAAAGTAAACACGTAACTTCACTTTTAGAACTCAATGACTAATGTCGTTTATAGTGGGAGAAAACTAATGACTAATATTAACTTCCTCCGCCCCAAACATCGTTGTCTCATGATCAATTTATGTGTTAAATCTTGATTTCTAGATATTTTATTGCCTAATAGTGACAACTGGTCTTTTAGTCAGTAAACAGAAGCAATTTGAAAAGCTTTAGTTAAGTAATTTAAAAACTCATTTGTACTATAATAACATATCTTCATTATCCAAGCTTTTAATCTAGAAAACCTAAGTGTAAATATTCTGAAAGGCTCTTTTTAAGTTTTTTTTTGTAACTTTCAAGTTTTTGGCTAGATTGAAGAAAATGTTGATTTTATTTCTTATACTTTTAGAGTAACGAGTTTTGCCTATAATTTTCTTTAATGTGACTATCAAGATTAAAGTTCTGCTACTATGTGTCATATTACAAATTTATTGTGAGTGACTTCATGAGCCATGAAAATTGGCAATGATCCGAATCAGGTAGGCAGTGTATTGTTAGCTGGCTGCTTTGCATCAAGTCAGCAGCCATAACTACCCTGCCACTTGCTTCTGGATAAATTCCTCTTGCTAATGAAATACATTAATTACCTGTGTGTGATGAGTTGGCAGTGTATTGTTAGCTGGTTGAATATGTGAATGGCATCAGCTAACATGCAACTGCTATCTTATTGCATATACAATGAGCATCAGAGTGGAACTAAATCTGTAATTTGTGCGTGTGTCTGTATGTGTGTGTTTGCTATGAAGCAGTGTACTGTTTACCATAAGTTCTTATTGATGTTCAGTTTTTCAACTATAAGCTTTTTAGTGGTAAAGAAAGTACTACGATTAATTGCCTAAAAAATTTTAAGTAGTATTTTTGGAGTCTTAGGTAGATAGTGGTAAAGTATATGTGAACATATGCATATATGTTTTTAAATATAAGATTTAGAATATAATGATAATTGGGAAATTCCCCAAATTCCCCAAATTCCCCAAATTTTTGATTAAATGTTTGGCCCACCGGTTTCTTAAGGTGGCATTAGACTAGATCTCTATAAGCCTTGATCATGTGTACATCCATACCAGCGGAAGGGAGACTTGAAGTAAGTTTTCAGATCATTCAATCAACTAAAAAATTTTCAATTGAAATATCAAGAAATTGGGAATTTTTTGGTGGGGGAATGGGTTGAATTGTTTGGAAGATTAGACTCAGTTCTTCATCTTCTGCAGAATCACAGGCTCATAAAATGTTTGGAAAAGAGCATGAGTTCTAACTTGTGAAATGGGAAGAACTGACTCTATAGTATGATATAAAACATTTTCTCTTTCCTTTGGAGGCCACTGACCTCTGGAGCAGCATCTGATATGTCCTGGCTCCCAGGCATGTAGTGTGCTCCTGTGGACATCTGCAGCCAGTTAGTGGAACTGACTTTGGTGGTCTGGTTCACTAGTTACCCTCTAAATGAGATGTGAGAAATGGATCACTCTCTCTGCTCTATTAGATTATACGTTATTAGTAAAATAATTATGCTTATTTAAATTTAAACATATTTGCAGAACATAGTTTACATAGATACCTATTTTGATGCTTATGCATTTTGCTACCTTCCAATCTCATCCTTTTTTTGTTGTTGCCCAGGTATTATTTCATTTTCAGGACCTTTGTGCTTAAGTATCCCTTCCATGTAAATATTGTTTTCATCTTTTTTTAAAGGTTACATTTCAACATGTTATTTTATATAGAGCCATTGACCTGTCAATAAAAATAAAACCTATTAATTTAGAAGGCTTGACCCTTGTGTTTTAATTTTTTAAAATCACAGAACAAGACATGAACATCAACATTTATACTCAGGCTCAGCGCCTGTGGCTCAACGGGCTAAGGCGCCAGCCACGTACACCTGAGCTGGCAGGTTCGAATCCAGCCCGGGCCCGTCAAACAACAATGATGGCTGCAACCAAAAAATGGCCAGGCATTGTGGCGGGTGCCTGTAGTCCCAGCTACTTGGGAGGTGGAGGCAAGAGACTCGCTTGAGCCCAGGAATTGGAGGTT
>CAUYRH010054619.1:0-47117 GCA_963574655.1 Perodicticus potto
AACAAGAATGGAGGAAAAATCATTGTACCTGACAAAACTTCTCTAGAGTTGCTCTGTCAAGGATGTTCTGGTGATATCAGAAGTGCAATAAATAGCCTCCAGTTTTCTTCTTCAAAAGGAGAGAACAATTTATGGCTGAAGGAAAAAGGAGTATCATTAAAATCAGATGCTGCACTGTCAAAATCAAAACGAAGAAAAAAACCTGATATGGTTTTTGAAAATCAAGAAGTTCAAGCTATTGGTGGCAAAGATGTTTCTCTGTTTCTCTTCAGAGCTTTGGGGGAAATTCTATATTGTAAAAGAGCATCTTTAATAGAATTAGGCTCACCTCAGCTGCCTTCTCATTTATCAGAATATGAACGGGATACTTTACTTATTCAACCTGAGGAAGTAGTAGAAATGTCACACATGCCAGGAGAGTTATTTAATTTATATCTTCACCAAAACTATGTAGATTTCTTCATGGACATAGATATTGTGAGAGCCAGTGAATTTCTAAGTTTTGTAGATATCCTCAGTGGTGAATGGAATGTAAGACCATTTGACTTAAATGCTTTTATTTACAAGTATTTCCTCAGGTTTAAGAAAAGAAAATTTAGGTTTCTTGTACCCTCAATGAATCCCCAGCAATAAAAAATAAAGAAAAATGGGTACCAACACTTCCTCTGTTACCCTAGTCTTCCAATAAGACAGGACAGTAGGAAACAGCAGTCAGGAGTACTAATCCTAAGAGCTTTGGGAATTTATTTACCTGTTTTCTTGCCTCATCAACCTGCCAACAACTGGATCACATCACACAGAGACTGGCATGCATACTTGAAACAGCAAACACTACAATATTATCCTAAATGAGGCAGGAAGATAAAGATGCTTAAATGTAATTCAAAGCTAAATGACTTATGGATTATTTACACCATCATTTTCTTAAAATGGGAACTAGAGAATTGATCACACACAGGAAACTCAGCATACTGAAATCTAACATATGTACACTACTATACTTTCTTGTAAGAGTGATCATGATAAACACTACTAGCTTTGAGATTAGGAAACTTAAGTTTTCGTATGACATAGAAATAAAAAATACATTCCTATTTATAAGATGAGAAGAATGATTTCCCAGGAATGAGCCTTGAGGTTTGCTGAAGTTGTGTTGCATGGACTAAATGTTTGTTTTTTCTTTGAGACAGAGTCTCACTTTATCACCCATGGTAGAGTGCCATCGTGTCACAGCTCACAGCAACCTCCAACTCCTGGGCTTAGGCAACTCTCTTGCCTCAGCCTCCTGAGTAGCTGTGACTACAGGCACCTGCCACAATGCTCGGCTATTTTTTGTTGCAGTTCATCTGGGGCTGGGTTAGAACCCACCACCCTTGGTATATGGAGCCAGCGCCCTACCCCCTGAGCCACGGACGCCACCTGCATGGGCTAAATGCTGAAAACACCTTATAGCTACATTTATCATAAATCATCTTTGATTTATGTTAAGTATGGCTGCAACATTCAATATTTCAATCTTTTTTTAAGCTGTACTCATTATCACTATTAAACTCAGAACTACTTCGTTTTCCTGTAATTGTGGTTTATTGTAATCTTATTCCATTTTCTCAAAGACCATTCAACACATTTATACTATTCCAGTAATTACCATGCTACCAAGAAAAACAAGTGAACAGTTTATTAAGAATTAAACAAAGGTATGGAATGTGATACAGTACAATAAGACACTCAAGATAGGTATAATAGTACTACTCACACAAAAAGTTAAATTTCACCTCCAAAAAAAAAATCACAAGACAAAAGAAAAAGCAATTTCACTGTTATAAAGTAAGATATTTCATGCAAAGTACTAACTCCGCCCCCCCAAACCCCAACCTCCCAACAAACAAAAAACTATCTGAGAATACTGCCATGCTAACATATTAACCACGGTATAATCATTCATGGAAAAACAGTAATTAAGCAATAGATTAGATGAAATAACAAAGTTCAAATATCATAAACTCATAGACCACAATGATTTGACAAGACAAGCAATTCCAGAAATCTTATAAACAATAAAAAAAGAAGAAATATTTCAATATTTCACGTAAGGGTATTAATACTTCTAATAACACCTAGGTTATGATTGGAAATGTAAGTTAACTTCTTCTCCTAAATCACATGTGTCCATGTTATAAGGATAATACAGTTTTAATTATAGACGTCATCAACAATTAGAATAAACAACATTTTTTGTCTTTTTTAGTAGATGCTAACATCTCAAAGTATATTGATTTAGTATCTTTGGGAGCTAACTAAGCAAATTATTACTAGTAAACGCTTTGTTATCTCTTTGGAAGAAAGCCAGAAGAACAAAGTAAAATATAGAACTTGTAAAAAGAAATACTTTCATTCAACTTTGTTATTTTTGACAGTGTGATTATAGAATGTGCCACTTATTTCAATATACAAATTTTATTTTATTTATATGTTTATTTTTTGACACAGAGTCTCACTTTGTCTCCCTCGGTAGAGTGCTCTGGCGTCACAGCTCACAGCAACCTCAAACTGTTGGGCTTAAGTGATTCTCCTGCCTCAGCCTCCCGAGTAGCTGGGACTATAAGTGCCTGCCACAACCCCCGGCTACTTTTAGAGATGAGGTCTCACTCTTGCTCAGGCTTGTCCCGAACCCGTGAGCTCAGGCAATCCACCTGCGTCAGCCTGTCAGAGTGCTAGGATTACAAGCGTGAGCCACTGCACCCGGCCTCAATCTACAAATTTTACAATGTGTTTTCTTTCTACTCCATAAATATAACAATTAGAGATTTAGTCAGATCATAATATGCATGAAGTCAAATACATATTTCTTACTTGTTTATAGGAATGGAAATACGTCGTTTTTCTTGGTTTCTAAAAGCTGAAGTGTACACTTAGTAGTTATTAGGTATATGGATTAATAGCAAATATACCACATATTTTAAGTGATTTTTGGCCAACTGTATTTCAGTTTAGGAACTATAGGTATGTAAAAGGGGTGCTTGATTATTATTCAGAACAGAGATAGGTATGGTGGTTCATGCTTGTACTCCTAGCCTTTAGGAGCCGGGGTGAGATGACTGCTTGAGGCCAAGCCAAAAGTTTGAGACCAGCGTCAGCAGCATAGCAAGACCCTATGTCTGCAAAAAAATTTTTAAAACTTTTCTGAGCACTGTAGTCCTAGACACTTGGGTGACTGAGGCTGGAGAATGGCTTAAGCCCAGGTATTGGAGGTTCCAATGAGGTGTGATTGTGCCACTGCACTCTTGTCTGGGTGACAAAGTGAAACTGTGTCTCTAAAATAAATAAATAAATAAATACATAAATTAAAACTTTTCTAAATTAAAAAAAATACTCAGAACAAGATGTCTTGTCTTTTCGTTAAATATGTAATAGTAGGTTATAACACCTACTCTTTTTTGGTTAATGATACTGCTAGGAAATTCTTTCTGAAATGTGTTCTAAAACTCTTCAAGGTTTTACTTATTTTAAGCTTTAGTTTAACCTGAGATAGAAAAAGTATTTTTTATTACCATGTAATATCCTTTTGTGATTTCTTATGAAGAGCTGGGATTCAATTTAAATCAGGCTTTCATTCCTATCTTAACTCCTAGGGTGTTCCTCTAGCCAACCTGTATTAAGTTGAATATTTTATTTTACTTGGGCTTTCAACAAAGTCCAACAAAGTTGACTACTGCCTCCTTCTCTGTGTACTTTCATCTCTTGTTTTCTCAACCACAATCTTCTGGTTTTCTTCATAGTCTACCTAGTACTATGGACTTTTTGGCATTCTTTATTGGTTTCCCTTCTTCTGTTTGAACTCTCTATATTAGAGTATCTCCCAGGACTTGATCTTTCTTTCCCAGTCTACATGATCTCTCTTGGTGCTTTCATCCAGCCCCATGGTGTCTTTAAATGCCATTTCTTTGGGTGCTAATGGCTGTCAAGTCTTTCTTCCTGGTCACGTCACCCTTTAAACCACCAGATTGTTGTATCCAGCTTCCTACTTGACACCTCTACTTAGATGTCCAGTAGGAATCTACAAATTGAAGAGGCCAAATAGATAACTCTTAATTTTATACCCCATAAACTTGCTTTTCTCCCAGTCTTCCCTATAAGAGAATACAGCCCTGCTATCTACTTGGTTGCTAAAACCAAAACTTCCTTGATTACACTCTTGCTTTCAGTTTGAGTTGCTGCTAACCATCAGGACAGTCTCTGTTCTCTCAATAAGGTATGTTAGATAGTCCATGTCATTCATGGGTTGGAAGAAGCCTTTCCTGCTCATAGGAACCAATGTAGACAACTAAGTAATTCTCCATTCTGTCATCTCAGTTGAATTCTCCAAATAGCTCTCATCCCTATCAGAAATCATCTTGTTTGTGATTTGTGGAGGATTTTTGGAGGCCAGGGAGCCCATCTCTTTTCTTGAACACTATGAGACATTAAGTAAAATAGTTATTGAATGAATGAATGTTTGCTTGTTTATTTACTCAGTCATAGTCATCAATGCATACCGAGGAGCTACAACATTCCAGGCACTGTGCTAGGGATGCAGAGATGATTAAGATGCAATTCCTGCCCTCAGTCTAGGGAGGGACGGAGGCATACAACAAACAATTATAGTAGAGTGTGAAGTGCACAGCAGTGGAAGTGTACCAAGAGTAGAGAAGCAACCTAGAACAAGATACGATTAACCCTAAAGGAAATGGAGATTTGCAGGAAGCCCAGTTGAAGGGCTGATCTATTAATACTTGGGTTATAAAAGATGAATGAGATTTTTCAAGTAAACAATGAAAAGGAATAGAAATTTGCAGACGCAGATATTAGCATATGCCAAGGCACAGTGGAATGCAGTATATCGGGGATATCTGCAAGCATCTATTTTTGCAGAAGTGTGGAATATTGGAGGAGACTGGAGGAAGCTGGGCTGAAAAGGCAGGCCTGGGACAGAAACGGCCTAGTTTTTCCCACTAGGAAGGTTAGACTTCCACGGTGGGCAAGCTGATGAATACTGTCAGTTTCTAAGCTGGTCAAAGAGATGTTTACATTTTTATTTAAGAAGTTTTGTGATTATTTTTTAGAGATAGTTGGAAAAGGGATTTAGATGTAAGGAGACCAGCTAGGAGGAAATAAGTAAGGCAAAGGATCAAAGCCTGAGTGATGAAAATATGTTGGTAATGAAGCAAAGAATATAGAATGGGGAAAGAAGCCAGAGGTGAAATCTGTTGCATTGGTGAGTCTGTGTGAATGCAAAATGGTTCAAAGAGCAGATGAATGAGAGGGGATGACGCCAGGATTTCTATTTCTGGATACTAGGCCTCTAAGTGACACTAACCAAAAATAGAGAATGCAGAAATGAGAACAAGTTCATACGGGAATAGCATTCACTTGATAAGTAATATAATGCCATGTGTATCGACTGAGTAAGTGTATTTCCTATATTATATTTGTATATAAAGAGCCACTATGCTTAAGACTTTTTTTTTTTTTTTTTTTCTTTGCTATTTTTTAATGAATTTAGTTTTGGACTTCTAAAGTTGGAGA
Organism: Perodicticus potto; assembly: GCA_963574655.1. Taxonomy (NCBI): domain Eukaryota; kingdom Metazoa; phylum Chordata; class Mammalia; order Primates; family Lorisidae; genus Perodicticus; species Perodicticus potto. The sequence goes on from CAUYRH010054619.1 coordinate 5,566, forward strand.
ATTTATAGGAAATTCACAGGGATATAAAGTATATCAGAATTTATGTTCAAACCCCGAAAGACGAATTCTGATGTTGCCATTAGCTGTGTGATTGTGGCACCTCTCTGAGATTTGGGTCTTCAATTCTATCATCCTGATAACTGCCACGGCATATCCTTTATTTGCAGAGAAAGTTACCTTGATATTTTAACCTTTCCTAATGGATCTTTGGTTCTGTAGATTAAATCATTATCCATGTACTCAAAGAAAAATAGAATTCTAGATCTTGAAAGGGGATCATTTAAATCGGTTCTCCACCTCCCTTGTTCTCAGTGTCAGCTGAGGAAACAGGTCCAGGGAGTTTGGTTGTGGAAGGCTATGCTGCCAGTTGAACTTCAAGTTTCCGGTACATGCTCTTGAAATATATCCTCCAACATAATGGCGTATATCAACCTCAATTCTGACTCTCCTATGATCCTAAAACTCAGTATAACTTGGAGGAATTAGAGAAGGCAACTCCTTTTTTGTTGATTGGTCCCCTTCACACATAGCCCTTTGGGGAATAAGGGTATGCTTGAGGAAGGGATAAGAGGAAATACCAATTCCCTTCTATCTCTGGCCCTTTAGGGGATTCAGCATGAGTTAGTCTAGCTCGTGGTGACACCCCTGGTGACTTGGGGTTTGCTTGAGAAAAACATCTTTACTCCTTTCTGCATTCATATTCTTTGTACTAAACTCAGGCTTTTAAACTAGAACCAGATAGAGTAACATGTAATTGTAAAGGAAGAAGGTCAACCTTAGTTCTGACATATATTTGCACATCCCGGGGTTTTAAACAAACAAGATGAGTGTTCATTGCTGATTCATGTTTTGCTTTTGGTCCCTCGATCCTTTTCTGCCACAGTCATGTGACATGCACCATGGCGGCTTTCATCATATAATGCATTCTGGGTTCTCCTAAATCCTAAAGCACTTTATAAAAATAAAACCATAGGTCTCATTTTTCTGATGAAGAGAGCAAGGCATAGGGAGGTTTTACAAAGTAATACAACAAATAAAGGAGGAAAAAGAATCCGGGATCATTTTTTTTCATTCTCCATTAAATGATACTCTCTCTTATGATTTTCTGTTGTCAAAAGCCCTCTCTCCATTCTGTATTGTTAGGTCATCATCTCCTATAGTTTGTACAATACGGTGTATTATGGATTGCTCACAAAGCAGCAGATATGAATTCTTTATAATGGATTTATTCTTTTCAATTTTTTTGTCGTCTTTGGGCTTAATAGAAATAGTTCAGCATGTTATATTGTGTGATCTGTCCCTATATAGATAAAAGATTTCTATGTTTTGAAGGAAACACTTATATTGGTTAATTTGCTGCATTGCCTGCAGGAATGTCAGTCTGTAGGAGGAAAACAACTGTTTCCTGACAAAATTTTCCTTAACTCTGCTAGGAACTCTCATTTTAACAGTAAAATAAAGAGAAGGAATTCATAAACAATTCAAGAGTGGTATCTTCAAAAATGTTGGCCATCCCTCAGACGGAACATCTAAGATAATGAGACACAAAGGCGTCTTTTCTTACATGAAAACTGGCTCTTCCTTAATTCCCTTTCCAGCTCTTAAGCCATAGCACTGTGGATGGAGGGAGTCTGCGAATGTGAACCTCAGCATTTACTCCCTGGAAATATAGTGCTCCCACCCCGTTCTTTGGAGGCCCACTAGTTTAACGACAATAGAAAGAGAATGTGCACTTTCCTTTAAGAAATTAAACAGCACTGTCCACAATGTGCAAAAGACTGTGAAATTGAAAGTGTGTCCCTGGAGTGGTTAAAAAAAATAATAATAATAACTGGCAACTCACAAACAGACTCTTGGCAAATAATCAATTATCTTCTGAATTACTATACAAAACTACAGTATATTCTACCAGCCCGTTGGGGAAACAGTTCCCACACAGCAGGCAGTTGACTTGGATTGGGGAGTTGTTTTCAATTTATTTCCAGGGTATATCGTCAAGTAAACATCAATTGGCTCTTATACTGGTGTGACGCAATATTAGAGATCACCTGATCAGTTTGCTGAACTAACTATGAAATAGCAAACTCATTCAGAAGGAAACACTTTGCCTGTTGTATCTTTGTGGTTAGAATGTTGACTCGCATAGCTTAATTTTTAAACCTGGGTAACAATTAAACTTTCCTAATGATTAAAGACATGCTGAGTAGATTTTTGCAAGGGTCATACTATTTTATGAACCATATTTGAATCTCTTTAGCTTACAAATAGATATAAAACTGTTTTAAACATAGGAAAACAGGGAAAGGAATGATGTTTTACTGTTTCTTGCCCATGCAGATAAAATCAGGAGAAATTTAGCTTGTTTCGGAAGAATACCTATGATTATTAAATGGGGGTGGGTGTGTTAATGGCTGCCTGGCTCGAATTCTGTGTCAACAAAATTTTATTAAGTAAACAATAAGATCTATATACTGTAGTTTGATAAACAATAAGCATTTCTGGTAACTTTCCAGAAATGTATGCCCATGGAAAACTACAAAAGTATTCAGCATTTATAGAGCTGAAGGAGAATCATAGATGAAGCAGCTTTGGAACCCAGCTGAAGGAAAAACTGTAAAGGATGGAAATACTGCAACAGAAAGATCTTCAACTCTCACTGTTCTTGTTCACTTTTAAAAATGGGTGCTTGTTCAAAACAGTAACCAGGGTTAAAGTCCACTTAATGCAGAGAACAGGGAATGTATTCCTTCAATCAGTGAGGCCTCCTCCCCTCCCGCCTAGTCAGTCATGCTTACACCCAGCCTCTCCCCTTTCTTACACAGGGGCACATGCAAGTGCATATAATTATACCCATTTGAGGGATGAGAGTTTCGATGGTAATTGCCCAAGGACAGAAAACTGATCAATGGCAGGCATTACAGTTCACCAATGCATGTTGAAACATAAGACTATGTTTGTTACAAATCATAATTCACTTTTTTTATAGACTGAAGGAAGAATAAACTGTCCATTTATTTGTAACTGATGTTTAAAATACAGAATAGTTCTTCAATAGCTTGCGAACTTACCCTTCAATAATATGTGTGTACTCATTCTTCATCAGCTCTCCAGCCTTTCTTAAAAAAAAAAAAGTAAACTAGTTAATATATACCCATAGTTTAATATATATACATGTATGTGTGTGTATATATATACACACAAGAGGAGATACACACACACACACACACACACACACATATCTCCTCTTGTACCCCATGATATCCCACCTTAGGGGCCACAATTTTACCAGTACCTTAGGTTTTCTCCCAAAGTTCCTTCATGTGTACAAATGTGTATGTACATACATGTCTTCCCCACTTTTCTGGTTTGCATAAATGGTGCCACATTATGCACACAGTTTTGTTTATTCCTCTTTTTCACTCTTGAGCTATTAGCAAAATCTGAGGTAAGTCTGAATAGTCCACCAGAGGTGAAATTATTAGCTCTATTGTAATGTGCATGCAATTAAGTCTTGACTTGGTTCTTTCTCAACTTGTAAAGGACAGAATATTTTTCCTCTGTATCTTACAAGCATTATTAATTGATATGTTATCAGCACTTCCATAAATATTTTTACACTGTAGTCATTTTTTTTTCTTATTGAGATGTTTGCTGTGACAATTCGGCACGTTTCCCCACCTATTAAATCAGATACCATCAGTGAAAAGCAACTCTGACTAGGTACACCAGTTCTTTCATGCCTAAATGACATTATACTGCATTGAATACCATTAGGAAAGTTTAGAATAATATAGCACTGTAGAACCACTTTGGCTATCCAGGGGCCTTGAGAGTACTGACAAGTCTCTAAAGAGGAAGTTGATGCTTTTTTTATACAAGAAGATGAAAACCATGTCAGGTCATTTTTTGCTCTTAATCCATTTTCCATATTCTGCCTCCTTTATGGGTAATTTTCTTGCTCATTACTAGGCCAATAGTTGCAGTTATGAGTCCTGACGTTTGTTTTTCATTTGGCATTTTGATAACATGATTGATACTGGGTTTTGATATGTATAGTTGTTGTACGTACCAGGTGTTTCAGTGACAATCTCTGCCTACATAGGGGAAGGGAAAAAGTTTCATCTGATTTTTATTACCCAACAAATAATAATAATCCAATTATATTGTAAGGAATGCTTTTTTTTTAAAAAAGTTAGCCTATTCTTTTCACTTTCTCCGAAGCTAGTTGATTTCTGTCCCTTCATAGATGGACTGAAATATTTCAAGCCACTTGAAATGGTGCTCTGGGGCTAACTCGAAATCTAGTTTTTCATTAGATGTGACTTACAGTTTCATTCAACGTGTAGGGATAGTCCAGGTCCATTGTTAGCCTTCTCTGGGGCTCTGTCTGCGAGTTTCTGGATAATATCTTCCATTTAAGAAAAGTATCTGGTTTGATTTTACACATGGCGGTGAATTTGGTAATTCATTTCGAGAATGTTTTGGGTACAACTGAAGACAGAATTCCCTAGTAATTTAGCCTGGCAATGTAGATCAATATATTCATTTCAAATTGAACAGATTGTAGCTATGACAATAAAGTAGTGTACATTTCAAATTTCTTCCAGAGACTCTTCCCCCAAATATTATTTCTTTGTGCTATTGTGATTTTCATCACCTTGTTTGTAATTTTGTTTCTAGGAGGTTAACTCAGGTTTTTGAGCAAGTCTTTTGAACTTATTTATCATTCTCATTTTAGATTTTTTTAGATTTTTAAAAAATAATGACTATACAATTCCTGAGTGTTTACTAGGAAAGGAAGAATTTCTGAATTTAGAAGGGTTGGAGTACAGGGGAAGATCCCTTTGTTAAGTATGGGTGATGTGACTATTTTGACTCCTTTTTGGCTGTGAAAACATATTGGACTCAAGGAGCTGTTGGTGAATTTTCAGGAATGCTCATAGCACAAAATAATTCAGGCATGAAAGAACAGAGGCTACTAGTAAGGGTTGCTTCATTCTCTTCTTTCACTGATGGTATCTGAAGACATGAGAGAACAAAAAAGGAAAAATATTCCCTAAGAAGGTATGCTACTAACCTCAATGTGCCCAGGTACCCTCGAGGCAAAATTCCTTAGATTGCTACAGCTTGGGTCCTCCTATTTGATCCCACTGTACAGAAGTGGACATCTCGCAAATGGGCCTATGATTCCTAAGAAGTTCCTCTACTTTTAGGGAATGACTTACTAGCGATGTCCTCTCTGAGACTATCGCAGTGATATATCTTCCTTAGAGGACAACTTATTCCTCCCAAGAAAGAAACTTCTAGGGTTTTTTTTATTTTTTAACACGTCCTGAGGCTGATAGTTTTCTAGTTCTTCCCTTTTTCCCTTTAACATCTCCTACTGTTCTGTGCCTCTCCACAAACCCCAGAAATAGGCAAATAGTGTTGCTACTTCACTCCCAGCTTGTAAGTTTACATTAAACCTGAGAAAGTGAGCTCTGACTACAATTTGCACTTCATTCATTTTTAAGCTTCCAAATCACAAAATTACCATATATATCTAAAATTCTCAGAATCCTAAATTGAATACATTATGCACTGTACCATCTATTACATATTTGTGAAGTCTTTCCATTGAAGTATTTGTAATTCTCCTTATGTTTTACGCTATTTATCTTGACCTAGTAAAATGGGTAATAAGGAATTCTGCCTCCCTGTGACCACCGTAGTCTGACCAGGTGAAAGAACTTATTGCTAGTTACATTTAGGCTTCTCTGAATTACGTGAGTCGTCTTTTTTGTCTTATGTGACTACTGGAGAATTTCTCTTGAATTTTTAACTTCATTCAGGCAACTTTGGGAGAGCCCTGTGCAAACACATACAGGTATGTGTGCGTGCACACACCCAGCACAGACACGCACCCCAGTCTGACACCCTGATGCTTGACATACCCCCACATCACGCTGGGAGACCTCTGCTGACACATTCCATCTCCCATCAGAGTTGATCGATGTTTATGTTTCCAGGCTAGTTGTTCGTCATTAAAGAACCTATTTCATATCTCTACTAATTAAATTTGTTGAGAGTAAGGAGTCTCCTGAAAGAGACTTCTGTGGTGGCTTCAAAAAAACCAAACGAAAATCAACGTGGATTAGGTGGATTTGACGTCAAATTAGCATTAGATTCATTGTCCATAATGGAATTATTATTTCTTTTTTTGGAATTTTCTCCTCCTTCATCATCAAAAGGAATGAGATTATGCCTTTGCAATCACTTGCGAGGTTTTTTTCTCCTGGGGTATAAGAGTTAAGTCAGATTCTTCAGGGGGACAAAAGAAAAATACGGGTTTCTTATTTTTGCTTTCAGTCTACTGGACTTTTAAAGGTGGTTTTCTTTCTGTTTTCCATTTACAGTATATATCTGCTTATTCATTTACCTTCAGATAATAAAGAGTGGAAATTTAAAAGAATCTGTAGTAGCCAACAGCTGGAATCATGCCAGGCATCTTTACATTTTAAATTCTTCCTGGGCTCAAAGGTAGATGAAGCCAACTTTCCTTTTGACTCAGCAGGCAAGTTTTACTCTGATAAGAGTATTGCTATTTTAAAAAGCAGCTCTTGACAATCCAACTCCAGAAAGCGTTCCCACCCTGTGAAATAGTACAGAGGCGCCTGCTTCCTTATTGATGAAACAGAGGAAAATAATGCCTGTTAGAAGCAATTTTAATCATTTAGTAGCTAAGCTTCTGACTCCTCAGTAGATTTCTAACCCAAGCTTTCATGCCATATCTAGTGTCCCAGTTTTTTTGATTGGGGAGGTGGAGGCGATCTAATCTTCTCCGGCATGGCACGTTACAGAAGTTTGGTGTGATGAGCCCCTGCAGGAGTGGGGCCTGGCTTGGATGGTTACAACTAAAGGGCTGGATTAGTTCCAGAAACTACATGTTCTGAGCACAACTTTAGCAGTTCAAGTTTTATGCTTTTATAGGATTCCTTCCTGTTTTCCTCACCGTTCCATTATAACCCTAAAAGTTTCATTTCTGATCTAGCTCTTATTTAGTGACATGTTGCTTTAAGGCCTCTATTTAGAACTCTGGATACCCAGTCAACAGTGTAAGATGACCATTCGTCAGCATCAGGGAAAAATGTATGCAGCTTCGAAATTGTCCCTCAATGTCTCTTAAGAGTAAGAGTTAGCAACTAGGGGTTAATATGAGTTAGTTAAATAATAATCTTAGAAATGTATTTTATACATTAACAGCCTTGAAGAAATACTGTATTTGACCATTGAGACTAGTTATGTATTTGACTGTTTGCAAAAGGAAACCTACCTGTTCCTAATCTGAGTCATTTGATTCAAAATAGTGTTCTTAACCTTGCTCTAACTTGACATTGTTAAAATAGTTGTTATAAAAGGCGTTGAGAAAGCAGTGAAAGACACCCTAGCTTAGGGCACTTATACATAAGTACCTTCAGAATGTTAGCAGTGCCTGAAATGTCTTTTCTGCCTGGAGTGTTTAGAGAAGGACTTACCTTTCCAATGTGTATGTGTATGTGTGTGTAGTGCAGTGATACATTCATTATAGTATACGTTATAGTTATTAGAGCTTACACCACATGTCTGTCTCTGAGAAACTAAGATACATGTGGGAGAGAGATAGCATCAGCCTCAAGAGTCTGGAGTATAATCTGATTTTCCAACAGATTCATCACTCATGAATTACAAATGGTGATTATCAAAAGCTGCCAGTAGAATTTCTTTGTGGAGGCAAGAACATGGAGGAGGTGTGGCACACGATATTTCTGAACTATATATATTATGTTTCCAGTGCCCGCTGAAGACCCAACAGAACCGCATTATTATTAATCATCTTTTTCTCTTATAATTTACACCATGTTATCTCATAATTATTTGTGGTCTTGTGTCCATCATTGGACTGGGAGGTCCAGGAAGTTATAAAAATTATTCTTTGTATCTCTGGCATTGGCAGAGCTAGGTGCTTAATATGTATGAAGTTTGTGAAATGAATGATGAAGGGACATTTGGGCTGCTGGCTGCATCTGGAGGTCATATGAAGAGTTGGCTACGTCAGCTTGGAAGAAGGTTGTAGCTTGGGATACCATATTTCTTTGTCCAAAACCATTTCTAATACTAGAATAAAAAGTCTTTTGGGTATGTAGGTATATTTGCATGCTCACACACACATATATACTTCGAACACAGGGTATATTTTGGCATAGTCTTGTAGTAACAGATGGTAAGCTTGAATTAAAGACTTTCGGTCCAACTTCTCATTTCAGGCTGGAATGCCCTCTGCAGTTTATAAGTCTACTGCTGGTCTTCTTCTCTTTGGGGAATAAATATCCCCATTTTTCTCTTTTTTCACACTTATTTTATTGAGGGTACAAAGAATTAGGTTACGATGTTTGCATTTGTTAGGTAAAATCCCTCTTATAATTGTGTCCCACCTCCGAGAGGTGTGCCGTACACCCTAACATTGAGCCCATTAAGTGGGGGCACTCCCATGCCTGTCTTCCTCCTCTCTCCCTACATCCTTGTTCCCTTGCCCCCAACCTTGAATCGATCTGAGTTTTTCTTTTATGTGGGTGTGTAATGGATCATCTACTGGCTTCATATTAGGGATATGTATACCATGGAATACTATTCAGCCATTAAAAAAGATTGTTCCTTTACATATTTTGTATGAACCTAGATTGAGTTGGAACACATTCTTCTTAGTAAAGTATCACAAGAGTGGAGAAGCAAGAATTCAGTGTACTCAGTTTTTTCACATTTTTAAAGTAAAATAGCTAAACATGAAGGCCAATGAAAGATACTGTATTTTGCTGAGTATAATGCAGACATTTTTGCCTAAATTTTTGAGGGAAAATACGGACACTCATTATACATGGGTAGTACTAATTCTGTAGCTATATAAATGTTTTTAATTTTTTCATTTACACTTACACGCTTATTCATTAAAAGTGTAACTCTAGAAAGCAAAAACGATTATCTGTTTACCCTAGGAAAACAAGTACTTATGTAAACAAATAAAAATTTGAACTAGAAATTTTTTTTCCATCAATAGCCATCTCTTTATTTTATCTTTTATCATTTTCAGAAAATGTAGAACTCTTATAAGTAGTACATAGATTTCTTTTTTAAGATCTTTTTTTTTTTAATGAAAGTTTTTTTTTCCTGAAAGTTTGTGCTAAACACATAGGTGCCCATTATGCTTGGGAGAGCTTTATACATGGCAAAATACAGTAACTAGACAAGGAGCCGGGCACACAGTGGAGCTTTATTTCCTTGCCTTTTTCCTTCTTTTTTTACAGACCCATCCTAATGCGTTCATTTCATAGTTATCTTCTTAATGCTTAAGAGTTAAATACAGCAGTGAGTTATACTCTAATTACTAATGCCTAGAATGAAAATGGATCAGAGTTGCAATTATCCTAAACCAATAGTTATGTTTTTTATGTAGAGTCCTGCATTGATACTCCTGACAATGACAGAAATCCTAATTAGTCTGTCAGCGTCTTCATCAAGAATGTTATCCTCTTTTAACCCAGTTGGTGTCAGGTACTGTACCAAAATTAAAGATAGCATGAGATTCTTGCCTATAAACAATTACAATTTAACAAGCACTTTTGAGCATGACAGTATATCTCTTTTTAAATACAAATAACTATATTGTATGTTAAAAATTACATCACCCCTGCCTAAGATTCAGTAATGCAGACTCTATGATAGTTCTAGAAATGGAATGAAAACAATTATGGAGCAGGGATTAAAAAAAATAGCTAATAAAATTATATGGGAAAGCTCCTAATTTTCACTTCCCTTTAAATCTTCAAAATTATTCATAGGTCAGGCAAGACTCTCCTATGGATACTATAGTTTTCAGATTCTTACTAACAGTTTGGTCCAGTTTAGCAAAACATTTATGTGAAGTTAAGTCCAGAACCAGAAACTGCTTATGTGGTATTACATGATATTAGATGTTGACCTTAATAAATCCTATTGCTTCCTTGTTATTTTTAAAATAAGGGAAAAATTTTAAAAACGTGTCTTAAAAATCCCTAAAATTACAAGTTACAAGAAAAGAAAGAAAAAAACAACATCCTGTAAGGTAACTTTCTACGGCACAAAACTTTCATTTGTTAGCATTGACTTCCATCTTATAAATAGAGGTTCAATGGCAAGGGGTTGAGATTGCCTCAAATAGACTAAGATCACATCAATATTTTAAAATCACATACTTAAAATAGATAACTTTCTGTTATAAAACATTAGCAATGATATCCTAAAATATTAATACTAATGTCATAAGGTAATCAATATATCACAAAATAAACTGAAACCATAATTTGGTTCTGAAAAAAATTGATGTCATTATCATATAACTTCATCCTTAACAGAAGCAACATTATACAAAGCTTTAAATAGAGCGTGATTTTGTCTTTAATTTGATGTCAGTCTGTGTTGCCATAAAGGAATATCTGAGGCTGTAGATACATAAAGGAAAGAGGTTTATTGGGCTCTCAGTTTTGCAGTCAGTATAAGAAACATTGCACCAGCAACAGCATTTAGTAAGGGCCTCTGGCTGTTTCCACTCATGGGCCTGGGAAGGCAGGGAAGCTGGCTTGTGCAGAGACCTCATAGCAGAGGAAGCAAAGAGGATGGGAGGTGATAGGCTCTTTATAGCAACCAGCTCTTGTAGGAAATAAAGAGCCAGAACTCATTACTAAGAGGAAGGCACCAAGGCATTCATGAAAGATCTGCTCCCATGACTCAAACCTTTCCCATTAGGCCCCACCTCCAACATTAGGGATCTAATTTCAACATTTGAAAGTTTGAGGGGTACAAACATGCAAACTGAGAAAGCTGAGGTTTAAAGAGGGTAAATTATATTGCCAGAGGTCATATGATTAGTAAGAAGTAGGATTAAAATTTGAACTCTGGAGATCTGGCTCCAGATATCGTCTCTTACTATTCCCACTGTTACTGTTTTCACTTTAATACTATATTGCATGTGTAAAACAAACTTTAAATGCTGAATGAATCAAAGAATAGCACTGACTCAACAGAGAAATGGACCATTTTCTATTAGTGGTCACCACCTTAAGGATTTCAAAAGACAACATGATGGGATAGGTCGGAGATATCTATTAAAGCTTGGTTGGTGTGTATTGGAGGACTTGCAGCTTGAATGAATTGAGGTCTTTATGAATCATCCAATATTAATTAAGCTCACTATGGAACTTCTCTGCAAGTTAATTCATATGAGTTACATAGGAAAGACCAATAGAAGGAATGACAAAAGGAGAAAGAATTGATGAAAATATTTAGGTCTAAGACAGACAGGTTTTTCTCGTACTATAGTAATTGTTCAGTTTCTACTTGCAATAAGTGTATGTTTTGCTAAAGTTACATATCTCTTCCAACTTCTAGTTTGTTTTTTTAAAACCTATAAAACAAAAATGATAATTAGAACTGAGAGGGTTTTTTTTTTTTTTTGCTTGTTCTTTGTTTCTGTTTTTTAAACCAGTGAAAATTACTCAGTAAATGAATTTCTGAGAAATTATGGATTATAGGATTATGGAAGTTCAAGGTATGTTTGTGAGGTCCCAGGGATGGGAGTGGGAATAATTCACACTTCATTTCTTTTAACAAGCAAAAGTACATGAAGTTCTTTAGCAGAACATGTGCTAATTAACCTAAGCAAGAAGTCTGTATAAATTTTTAAACTGAGATATTATATTATTGCCTAAATTTGGATGAATGTGTTTGCTCATAAGTCATTTTAGATTACTCAATTGTTCTAAATTTTTGCTAAGATATATTAAAATTGTTTAGAAAAATCCTAAAGGCAAGTAAAATACTAGTTTTCTAAGTTCATTCTTAACATTTTTATTTGGTGGAAGTGCATGTGTGAGTTAGTCGATGGATATATTTCTGTCACCTTCCTCTGTTTTGTGGAGTACTCTCCTCTGAATTGCCTGACACTAAGTGATCTACATTTTTAATATAGGCAGAAAAGCTGTTTATTTTTTATTTAGCTTTTACTGTGTAATGGAATTTGTGACAAGATTATTTGCTACAATGTTATTTTGTGTCTTGATTAGTGTTCTTTGTAAAAGACCCCAAGCTATGTGAACAAAAGGCCCTATATAAGCTGTGAATGGAGGGGCAGATGACCTTCATTCAAACATTTCCAAATGGTCATTACCAAAGTTTTAAGCTATTTGAACTGTCTAACTGGGGGTATGACAACAGTAATTGCATGTGTCTTTAAGAAAGCTGTTTTGATCAATGAATATCCTAAGTTCACTTTGAAAGAAGCAAATAACTATGAGGTGTGAGTTTTGATTAAATTAAATCCCTTAAAATGGGCATTTTGAAACTTCCTGTGCTGCTCTAAACTGCTGACTGTCTTGATGTTAGCAATGATATGGTCCACTGTTGTTTAGCATAAATATGTTTGCCACAATGCAACGACTTGCTATCAAAAGCCTTATCTCCCCAACAGTGAATTGAGCTTAGAGTGACTACCAATACTGAAGCTGTTGAGTTGTACAGTGGCCACCAGCTGAGTATCAACAATGTGAACTTGCTTTAGTAAAGGCCGGCTCTCATTTTTGGAAAGCATTACATTTCTGATTGCATATAGAACGTACAAATTGGCAGAGCGTTGCAGGCATGTTTGCCGGACAATCCCACAACTCCATCACCCCTCTGTAGACACAGTCTATCTCCCAAATCACTGATTTTCAAAAGTATTTCAATAGTAGAACATTTTTGTTTTCCAGCTAATGCAAACTCAGAACCCTCAACTATAAAATGTGTAAAAGCAATGAAAGGATAGTTGTAAGTCTTTAGCATTTGCCAGAAATACTTCATGGCAGTACACAACATTTGTACTACACAACATTTTTTGTTCAGTTGCTACAGAGTACTGGGTCCCCACTGAGCCCAATTTGAAAATCATCAGGTTGTCCTCAGCATTTAAAGCTCCTTAGAGCCAAAACTGTTTCTTTAGCTCCTATACAAATTCATACTTTTTAAAAATTAAGGTGTATTCACCTCGCTACCTTCTGCATGTAGCTTTATTTATGTATGTATGTATTTATTTATCTTTTAGTTGAAGTAAAATTTAGGTAGAATTTGCTGTTACTACCATTTTAAAGTATATACTTCAGTGGTAATAAATACATTTATATTACTTCTTAAAAATTCTTGTTAGCTTTTCCTCCTTCTCTATCCCAGCCTCTGGTGACCATCATTTTATTCTCTGCCTCCATAAGATTGTTTTGAATATTTAACTCCCTCATATGAGTAAGAATATGTGAAATCTGTCTTTCTGTGCTTGGCTTATTTCACTTAACATAATATTCTCCAGTTCCATCCATGTTGCTGCAAATGACAAGATTTCAATCTTTTTATGGATGAATAATATTCCATTGTGTATATATACCACGTTTTTACTTGTCATCTACAATTTACTCATCTGGTGGTGTTAACCACCCCAAACACCACATTTTATGTTAGAAGGCACATGTACAAAAGCTCTTGCACTTCATTCATAGGAAAGCCCTGCGATCTCTCACTTGGAAGCCATCTTCTCATCTGCAGAGGTTACTTAGCTTAGCCGTCTGGTTTTCCTTGCTTACCTGATCCAGAACACAGTCTCACAACAAGAGAGAAACAAAATACATGAAAGTCAGAAAGAAGAATGAATATATTATCTGGTGACATATTATACATATGCTACGTATGTGTGTAGCATTTAGGATCATTGAGTATAGAACCGAGTAATCATTCCTGAGTATATCACTACATTAGAGCACATGCAGTTCAACACAGATTCAGTAATAATGATGATTAGTTATTAAACAGGTTAAGTCATGGTGCATGTATTCTATTTTTAAAAGTGTGAACATATACCACTGCACTCTAGCTGCACTCTAGCAAGACTCTGTCTCAAAAAAATAAACAATGTATGAGTGTGCTTAAGAAAGATTTTTATCACCAGCAGTTAGGGTCAAGCCTTCCTCTGTGGGTCAGGCTTACTCCTTCCCTGCCTTCCTATTCATAGCCTGCCAGTGTAATGGGATGAATACAGCTGGGCTATGAAATCTAATCTGTCTTCAAATTCTGGCTGTTCCACTTTCTAGCTGTATTACTGTGGGCAATAATCGTACTGAAACTCTCTTTTTCAGTGTAGTGATGGAGTTTAATGAGATAAGTGATGGGCAAATTAGGGCTTCATAAATGTTTTTCTCTCATGCTCAGCAGAGAAGCTCCAGTTACTTACACTTTATCATCTTCTAAATTTTCTCTGGTAAATTCACTATTCATGCCGTTTTACCCTCGTATCAGTTGCTGCTTAAAAAAAAATGCCCCAAAACGTAGTAGCTTAAAAACAGTAACAATTTATTATTCGTCATGATCATGTGCCTTGACTTGGAGCAGATGAGCACATTTTCCAGATGATACTGGCTAGGGCTGCAGTCATGATAACTGTGAGCTGAATGTCCAGTGTGGTCACTCAAGTGTTAGGTCCCTTGGAGGGATTGTTGGAACGCTGGCTCAGCTCAGCTGGGACGCCGGACAGCCAGGCCTCCCTTGAATTAGAACCGGTGCTTCTTTCTGTCCCCCGTGGCCTCCGTGCATGTCCTTTGCAGCCGGGTGGCAGCTCACTTCAAAGATCAAGCCACCAAAAGCAGAAAAGGAAAAGCTGTCAATTCTTGGACTTTACACCTAACCTGGCTGAGTGTGTCTTTGTCTGTTCTGTTGGGGAAATGGAATCACAGAGTCTGATCCAACTCACTGTGGGAGGGGACGAAAAAGCCTGGGGAGTGTGGGGAGGCCATTTTGGAAACTAGTTAACACAAAGTGGTTTCTGATTCTCCGTCTCTGACCTGCTCTGTGGCCCTGGTAGTGTTGGATGTGAATAGTGCAGAAGAGTTCTTTTTATAGTTCTGCTGTAATGTGGAAACAATGAACCCTGGAAATTTTATAGGTTTTAACATATGAGATGACTGTCTCTGGTCTAGCTTCAAAATACAGTTTATTTCAATGTTGATGAGTAGACTAGAGCCTTAAGAAGAGACCTGAATTAAATACTGTATATTTTTAATATAAGATTTGCTTTTTAAAAGACTGTCCATTTGGCTCGGCGCCTATGGCTCAATGGGCTAAGGCACCAGCCACGTACACCTGAGCTGGTGGGTTCGAATCCAGCCTGGGCCCACCACACAACAATGACGGCTGCAACCAAAAAATAGCCAGGCATTGTGGCGGGCGCCTGTAGTCCCAGCTACTTGGGAGGCAGAGGCAAGAGACTCGCTTGAGCCCAGGAATTGGAGGTTGCTGTGAGCTGTGATGCCACAGCAATCTATCCAGGGTGACAACTTGAGGCTCTGTCTAAAAAAAGAAAAAAAAAAGTCTGTCCGTTTCGCCAAACCACCCCAGCTTTAATTAAATTCTGAATTGGCCATGGTTCTTTTAAATGAAATTTACCTTCACATATCATTTTCAACTAAAGGTCACCAGAGTGAAAAGAATAAGAAAATATTTTGTGGTTAAATGTGTTTAGGGTGGGAGAACACTAAAGATTGATTACCACTGTTTTTTTTAAATTGTTATTAATTTTGTCCAAGTAATTTAGGTAGTTAATTTTTGACATACCCCAAAACGTATGCATTGTCATTAATCTGTTCACAAACTTCAGTTAGAAACTAGTGGTTCAATATTCTTGTGTCAGAAATCCTCAGAATATTTACAGAAAAATGCAATTATGCCCTGAATTTTACATATACTATCAGGAGGTGTATAGGCGCTGCCCCATTGTTCTGTGACTCCCAGGTTAAGAACTCTATGTTTCAAAAGTCTTTAAATCCCTAATGACAGGAAAAAGACGTGTTTCTCTTGATATTTTATTTTCCAGGGCAGGACTTAGCTAATGGTTTTAAAAGAGAAGTGACTCTTTCAACCATTCAGACAGTAGCCATTGCTTTGATTGTATTAAGAGGACTCTATCCATTTCGTTTTAATCAGATATGTCTGGGGAGGAGGGCTCACCCTGCAAATAAGAATAACATCTAAAAGGGAGATTAAGGAGTTGCCCTGTGCTTTAATTCTCTTCTGTTTGTGATGGTCTGGAGCCTTCCGATGGTGGGGGGAAGGGGCAGGAGAACCTGGATTTCAGTACCAGCTTTGAGGGTGTGGCTCTGACAAGCACGGGCTCTTTGACCTCGGTCAGATCATCTGAGGCTTCGCTGTCTCTGTCTTTCCTTCTGCTTCATGTGTGTGCCTGTGTGTGTGTGTGTCTGCCCCTCTCTTGGCTCCTTTTTCTCTGGCTTTTGTACGCTTACTCTCTATCACACCTTGTGTCCTAGCCACTGCCTCTGAGACGCCCACATGCTTCCTCTCTCTCTTAGTCTCTCTTTCACTTGTCTCCTTTTTGACCTGTCTGCGTACCCATACGAATATATCTGACTTAAAAATATTTTCACCTACTTCAGGGAGAGCTGACAATAATCAAGTTAGATTATTCCAATGTTTTCGAAGTATTTTATAACTTTTACTATGTAAATTTATACGAATAGTTTTTTTCCTCTCATTTTATCAAGTTTATGAATGAAAAATAACCAGATGATGGTAGAAAAACCACAGAGCTGGGAGACAGGAGCCTTAGGGTCTAGTCCCAGCCTTTGGCTAACTGGCTGTGCCTTCTGAGACAAGGTGGCAAAGCTCTTGGTGTGTCTGTTTCTTCCCGAATGCCAATCAAGAGCTGTGGGTGTTGAGCTCTGGAGCCCGCATCGAGCTCTGATTTTCTTTCTGTCTGTGTCTCTAATCTGGTGTACTGGTGAGAAGTGAAATGTTTGCCTGCATTTCTCATAATAAAATTCTTGAGTACTTGGATGCTGATAGATCATTTTTGCCTAATTAATGGTAGAGGTGAACCCTCCCTGCCTCTATTAGTTTCTTGAGACTGTTACCTGAGAGAACTAGATAACCTCACATTGTTTATTTTTCAGAGCCATTAAAATAACAGCTTTAAAAAGCATTTGCCGATTACATTCCTCCAGGGGAAACTTTCCGGATGTTTGTACCTCGTTTTGATTTTGGAAGGCAGACTTCTCTGACTAATCTATTTGGTATATTGAATTCACCCAAAACAGAAGGGGTCTTTGTTCCAGCACTTTGGGAAATTGGCTTATGCCATTTTATAACCTTCAGTGTTTTTATGTTGTTCAGTGGGAAAGCGTTCTGTGGTCTTGCTGGGTTGGTGTTGTCCAGCCTGTGTGGATACCAAAGGGAACTGGGCTCCCATCATTGTGGCAGTGTTTACTTCTTCCCATCAGTGTCTGTGCTTTCTTTTCTGAAGTAATCACTATAATTACACTTCTTCAATGAGTTTCATTCTATTGTGTCACCAGGCCTATCTGCTAAGCATCACTGTAGTTTTCTTATCTGAGCTCTCAAATGGGGCAAGTGAGCTGTGCGGGAAAGCCACCTTCAATCAGATTAATGTGAGATCAACATATTGTCAACGGAGATGGTGACGGTCCCTATTTATCCTGTTCTGATAGAATGGCACATACACCAACCAAATATTTATAATGAAATTTTTATTTGGCTACGAGATGCCCATGCATGCTAATCCTTAAAGAACACCAATAAAGTTTATTTTCACAATGCTTTCACTTTACTGCCATTTCATCGAAACGGGTTACAGCTGTCTCTTTTTAAAGAAAATGAAATGAAGTAAAATCTTGAGATTTGTCCTTGTAAAGTTTTGCATATATCAGGAGTGTGACTCTAAGACTTGGAAAGTAAAATGTCAGTATGAGCCTTGAATATCTCTTTAACTACTGTACTTCAGGGTTTGTTTTCAATGAAATTCCCAAACTCCCAAAACATTTTATAGTTTAGAGTCTCTGTAATAAAAGCTTAATAACATGAAAATAACGGCTTGTGACTTTGAAATACACATTACAACTCTCAAGTAAATGTATAATGACCTAATAGTTTTAGTTAACAAAAAGGAGATGTGATTAAGCAAAAGCATTTTATATATATAGTGGCATTCTATTAAGCCCAGTATCACCATGCTTTGGCAGTGAGGTGGTTGGAGGGATGTGGAATTTTCCCCAGGAAGCCTAATTCTCCTCTCTGCATCTAATGTAACTCCACCTTTTTTGGATTATCTTCGCACTGTAAATGTCTTCTCCATATAGTGAGCAGATTTTCCTTTGCACCCCACTGCCTAGTATTTAAAATAGGGAATGCTTTCCTAATTCTACTTCTATGTAAAGTTTTCCTGGTTGCTAATACCAAAGCCCTTTTGAATGGGAAATAAACCTCTTGTGATCTGGCACATCTCTCTCTTCTCTCTGAAAATACCATATTCTTTTAAGCCTGCAGAGCCTTTGCAAATAGTGTTCTGTCCATCTGAAATGCCATTCCACTTCTCCATCCTACAAGATGCAGATTTATTAATCTGTTATGTAAATTTTTTCTTTTGACATTTGTATTGAAATATATTTCACATACCATACAAATCACCCACTTAAAGTGTATAATTCAGTAGCTTTTGGTATATTCACAGATAATGCCCAGCTACACCCATAGTCAGTTTGGAATGTTTTTGTCACTCAGATGGAAACCCTGTGCCCTTTAGTCATCGTCACTCATCTCCCCGTTTCTCCTTCCTTGCCACAGCCCAAGAAACTGACTACTAATCTATTTTGTCTCCCTAAGGGTTTTCTTATTCTGGACATTTCACATAATGCAATCATATAATATATGGTATTTTTGTCTAGCTTCCTCCACATCACATAGTTTTTCAAAGCTCCTTCCTATTCTGGAATGTATCAATACTTCATTCCTTTGTATGGCTGACTAATCTTCCAACAGGTGCTACATTTTGTTTATCCACTCGTGGGTTGATGGACATTTGCACTGTTTCCACTTTTCGACTATTGTGACCAATGCTGCTGTGAACATTCATGTCCAAGTTTTAGTATGGACATATATTTCCATTTTTTTTTTTTTGACAGATCCTTACAAGTGAAATTGCTGAGTCATAGAGTAACTCCATGTTTAATCCTTTGAGTACTGCCTACTGTTTTCCAAAGTAGCTGCACTTTACATTCTCACCAACAGTGTAGATTCTCATTTCCCTATATCATCATCAATATTGTCATTATTTGCTGGACACCGGGCCACATGCCTGTAATACCAGCTACTTGGGATGCTGAGGTGTGAGGATCACTTCACCCCAGGTGTTCAAGATGAGCCTGAGCAACGTAGTAAGATTCTGGTCTCTAAAAACAGGAAACCAACGAAAAACCCATTGTCTTTATCTGACTTTGGGGGAGGGGAATTGATTCTAGCCATCTTAGTGGGTGTGAAGTGACATTTCCTTCTAGTTTTGATTTGCGTTTCCCTGAAGACTAATCATGTCCAGCATCTTGTCATGTGCTTATTGTCTGTGTGGGTATCTTCCTTGGAGATGTCCATTCATATCAATGACAACTGTTTAATTGTTTTTTTATAACTCAGCTTTAAGAAATCTTTATATATTCTAGATCTCAGATACAGGATTTATAAACATTTTTGTCTTATGAGATATTCTTGCACATTTCATTTAAAATAAAGCAGTTTTAAATTTTCACTAAGTCCAAACTTATATGCTTTTTTCTTTGGATTCTAATGATCTTGGTGTTACATCTAAGAATCTTTGCCAAATCTAGGTTCATGAGGATTTATCCCTATGTTTTCTTCTACAGAACCTCTTATCTTTAAGTTAAGTCTTACGTTTAGGCATGTGATCTATTTTAACTGATTTTTATATGTGGCGTAAAGTGGGGTCCAACTTCATTGGCTTTTCATGTTGCTTTCTAGCTGGTCTATCGCCATTTTTTGAAAAGACTATTCTTGTTCCATTGAATATTCTTCATGCCCTTGTAGAAATTCACTTGATCATAAACGCGCATTTTGATATAGACTCTAAATTCTATTCTATCGATCAACAGGTCTGTGCTCATGGCAGTACCACACTGCCTAGATGAGTATTTCTTTACTGTAAACTTTGAAATGGAGAAGTATGACTCCCATTTCTTTGTTCTTTTTTTAAAGATTGTTTTGACTATTCTGAGTCTCTGGCAATTCTATATGAATTTTAGAATCAATGTGTCAATTTCTACAAATAAGGAATGTTGGTTTCTGGCGAGGATTGCACTGAATCTACATATCAATTTTAGGATTATTGCCATCTTAACAATATTAAGTCTTTCAATCTAGGAATGTAGATATTTTTCTATTTATTTGGATTTCTTCAGTTTATCTCAGCAATATTTATAGTTCTCTGGGTACAAGTTTTGTACCTATGTTAAACAATTTATTCCTAAGTGTTTTATTCTTTTTGATGCTATTTTAAATGGAATCATTTTCTTCATTTTCTGGTTTCATCTAATGTACAATTAATGGGGACCTACCATGGGCCAACAACTTAATACAAATGTGAATTATCTTCAGTACGGGCCTTTGAGAACTTAGGAGCTCTGGTAGAATCTATAATCATCAGTTGCTCTGCACTTTTAGATGCCCCTTCCTCTGAGAGCCCACAACGTTTTATAGACTCTAGTTATCCTAGTTAAGGCTTACATGCCTCTGTCCCACTTTCCCATTTCTATGACTCCTGGAGTAAGTTTCTGAGCATAACATTTTAGAGATGAAGAAAGCCTAAGCATAAACTAAGGTTAACTCCATTTGAGGATGAGGAAACAGATGATGAAAGTACTAAGTCAACACAGACTTCTTTGTGCCTCTGTCTGGCATTGTTGTCACTTTCTCACAGGGTTTAATGGTATTTCTGAAAGCTTTTGAGGTATAGTCATTATTTTTTGGGATCACTGGGGTGCTGTGGGCAGCATCAACCTAATGCTAACAGTCTGCAAAACTATACCATAATGGCTGGAGAGGAAATATACTTACAGAAAATAAACGCTCAATGGGTATTTTACATGCTAGGAACTCATGACTCAACCATTCCCAAGTGACTTAGGTTTGAAGCCAGAGCATTCTATAGTAATAGAAAAAGAATATTTCACCTTCTGACAAGCAAATTAGATTGTCAGGTTAGGTTGGTGTGTGAGTATGGTATAATAGGTTAATAATGCGTTTTGACAGTGTATTTTATCACTGAAATATATCATAATGCATAAACATGGATTCTGTTGGAAATCTTTGGAGGCCAAGTGGCCTAAAAAACAGATTCTGTAAACACATGACTTAAGACTTTTTACTGGATTTTAAGTAAAAAAAAAAAAAAAAAAAAAAAAAAGAATGATAAATTAATCACTGTTACCAAGAGAGGTCATGGTATAATTCTAAAAAAATATTTTGACCCCACCGAATCTGACTTTTTTCAGGATACCATCCATAGTATTTACTGCCATGGAATTTCCATTTTCTTCTCTGCATCAGGTTTGACTCACTATCTTTGAAATTATAAATTATATTCCAGTATGTGGGTTTTTAATTTTCTGAAAAAGTGTCAGGCCAAAGTAGTATGATGAAAAGCTCCATAGTAGTGCAGGAGGCCGAGGTTCTAAGCTTGGCTCTGCTGCTCCTGATGTGTAAGAACTTGGGGCCTCAGCCCCTCAACTGCAAGAAGAAGGGGCTGATCTAGTGGCCTCTAAAATCCTCTCAAGCTCTGTGATTCTGTGATATGAAGTTAGACCTTTTGCTATTTAATGTTTCTATGGATTTCTGAGATTCTCCTTTAGGATTCCCTGACTCTGAAATAAGTCAAATACAAAAGCCAGGAGATTAAGTTATGGTAGACACTCTTTTCTTTATATAACTTTAAACTGCACAATTCCAGCTTTTTGAAATGAAATTTGAGGGAGATTTGCAGCGAGGGAGCTCTTCATTAGCATGTGTTGCATAAGCAGCTAAAGCAGCCCAGCTTCTATCATTATGAATACATATCATAGGTTGTGAACTTCATCGATGACTGCTCCAACTATCGGGAAGCCCTCTGGGTACAGACCTGCCTGGCAGGTTTAATGTTAAGAGTGGGTGTCATCCTAATCAGTTGCCTCTGACAGAGTAAACATGGTTCCATCTATGCTGTCCCTCCCTGGCTAGCTGTGGGTTTCCAGCCCACTGAGCACTTGATGCCAAGCAGTCTGTTAAGGGACAAGGAAGAGACTCTTTGGGGATCTCTGATATTTATCACTGTTAAAGAGATTTGAGGTTCAAAGGGCCAGGACTCATACATACACTGTGTTATTCTAAATATCTGATCAAGTACATTTTCTTTTGGCTTTTTGTCTTTAGCATATTTATTAACACTTTTTTTCCTGCAGCTAAATATAGTTCAAAGACCTAGCATTAGAATCAACACAGTTGGATTTTCTTTTCAAGTCAATAGGTCTTGATTTATTTACGAATTCCAGGCTAAAGAGTGATGTCCTTCACATAAAGAATTCCATTTCCAGAGAAATGAATCACATTGCATTTTAAGTACAGACTCTTAAATGTGTAAAACATATTTAAAACCAGTTGTTATAAATAACTGTTTTCCTGACCTGAAATGTACAGATAAAAAGAACTGAAGCCCAAGTGTAAAAGTAACATAGGTAAACACACACACACACACACACACACACACACATATACACCCCACTCTCTAAATCAGGGAAATGCAGTGACAGGGTCAGAGAGGGTATTGGTGAAAGAAAATGATGAAATGAATAACCAATGACATATTCATGAAAGTGTTTGGGAGTTAATTATATCTTCAAATTCTTACATTTTTGTTACATAACCAAGAAAACATTCCTAAGTTGAATGTTGCAGAATTTTCCAGCTCAACATTTTCCGTATCTGTTAATATAATTAAACGTACTATTTTTTTCTTTTCTTTTCAATTTAAATGATTTAGGGGTACAAGTGGTTTTTGTTGCATGGCTGAATTGCATAGTAGAGAAGTTTAGGCTTTTAATAAACCCATCACCTGAATGGTGTACATTGTACCCAATAGGTAGTATCTCACCCTTCCCCCCTCTTACCCTCTGCCTTCTGAGTCTTCACTGCCCAGTAAGTCACTCTATTTGACCGTGTGTACCCATTGCTTAGCTTTCACCTATAAGTAAGAACATGCAATGATTGTTGGTTTTTTTTTCCCCTGGGTTACTTCACTTAGAATAATGCACTCCAGTTCCATCCAAGTTGCTGCAAAAGACATTATTTCATTATTTTTGGTGGCTGAGTAGTATTTTAGAAAGATATTATTTCATAGTTTTAAAAGTTTACTATTTTGTAATGATGTGCTAATCCTAAAGCAGATGAGAATTTTCTGCAGAAACATTTTTTAATTTTAATTTAATTTTATTTTATTAAGATAAAGTCTTGTATTATCTCCCGGACTAGAGTATAGTGGCATAGCTCAGTGTAATCTCAAACTCCAGGACTTGAGCCATCCTCCTGCCTCAACTACCCAAGTAGCTGCAAGTAGACTACAAGAGTGTACCACAACGCTTGGCTAATTTTTCTATTTTGTAGAGACAAAAATAGGAAGAATGCTGTTACCCAAGCTGATCTATTTTAAAAGTGAAGGTAAAGGTCTTATCTTACCTTTTACAGGACAGTCCATACATATCTGTCACTTTGTATGAAATAGTTTGTCATCAGAGTTGTAATTGTAGCACTAAGGGCAGCGTATAACTAATAAGAGTAATTCTATAATAAACACATGTCAACTTAAGCTACTTTATACATTAAAATATTCATGTATACCTATAACTTTATGTTTATAGAAACTTAACATATGAGAATGTTAGGTCAACGTCAATAAAATACTTAGGAAAAACACAAAAGGAATCTTTCACCAATTATAGTCTTTCCTGAGGAATTTAGAAAAAGCCAAATTTTATTAACTGAAAAATAATTGATTGTATATTTGAAAAATAATGCCTTTTGTATTTTTTTTGATGTTGGTAATGGTGTAACTATTTTTGTTTGGTTTCAACTTATCTGTGCTCATTCCTTACTGAAGAGAGTAATGAATTTTTTTCAAAGCTCTCTTGAAAATATATATCAAGGCATTTCATAGTAGACAAAATTTATCTGAGGAGCTATTGCCTTGGGTTAAGTGGATTATAGACCTCAAAACATAGTAGAAAGTGGTAACGTGGCACCCGATAGAATTTTTTCCCCCTGTAAAGGTCTGAGGGAATATGTATGTGTTTCTTGTGTTTAACATATATTATATAGAAGACATATTGTCTTTAATCTATACAATTAAGCCTATATTGATGGACTGTAACCTAGGCATCAAGGAAGTGGTCTTGCTTGAAAATTTTAAACTTTCCTCTGCAATCTGTCAAGGTAACATTGAAATGATTAAAGAAATAAATGTGCTTTTTTTTAAGTCTGAAAAATGTTAAGTGTAGAAAAAAAATTGAGAACTAAACCAGTCATTCACAGGGAATAATGTAAAATTATGTTTTAGGGATACTGAGCAGTTTTTAACAGTCACTATGATAATTTTTTCTCAGGTAAAAGAGCATTGACAATTTAAAAAAAATTATGTTTCTCTTTATGTGTAATTACTGTTTCTTATGCTATAAATTCCATTTTGCTGTTCTTGGTAAGAAGCAAACAACATTAATTTTAAATGAGGATCCATAAAAATCCTATACTTATTGAGATGTATAAAAAAATCAGGTTTGCTTACTAGAGGGGTATAATGCTGTTTAATATACTTTTCCCTTTACAATTAAATTAGATGTTTCCTTTTTAGGGAAGAAAAACTCATAAAGGAAACAGCCTTGGAGATGTAATATGCTCTAACATATTTAAATAATTAGACTGCTGTCTCATTGAATTGTATGTGCTCTAGGTTTGATAGTGATAAAAGCATGAATATTAGTATGATTAGGAAATTACATCATGTCACAGCATAATTGATTGATTGATAGCTGAATGAAAACTAACCGTAAAGCATGTGAAAATAAATGTGTGCTCTGTAGTTATTCAGGCAGAATTTTTTCATCCACCCAGTTACAGGATTGGTAACTGAAATGCTCATCTTCCAAACAAATGGAATTGATATTTCTGCCTTTTGCCCATGTCTGGGAATGCTTTCATTATAATACTGGCAAGGGAAAGAACAAGAGGATTTGAAGTGCTTAGTGCTCAATTCGGTATTTAATTGTTTTTCCAGAGTCGTCAGATGAACCCCACATTACTAATTGACTCTGTGAGCAATTAGTGTTTTGGAATTTACCTTTGTGAACCTCAAGTTTTAAATGTAAAGCCCACTAACATAAGAGTTAATACTCTCTTGTCTCCGGAGAACTGAATTTCCCAAACATTTAAATTATCATTAATTTTTAAAAAGCATTTTGCCTTTCTTTGCAGCTTGTGTTTTTACTTTCTCATTCTCTGTCTTGATCTTTTAAAGATTCCTGCTCACACAAGTCTTTGGCGACACTCACGCTAGCGTAGAAGGGCTGGAAGCGCAAGACCACTGCAGGATTCCGTTTCAAAGCTGAACCAATATTCACCATTGACATATCCATTCATCTGTGCAGGGTCATTGGAAATCCTCTCTCTCTAGTTTTTCCTTCCCTTCAGGGAGCTGTGCTTAAAAGAGCAAACCCCTGGTGTGAAGAGATAGGAGAATTCTCAGCACGGCCAACGGTGCCAGGAATCGAATTAAAGTTGTCCATTTGCAGATGACCGTCTATTGGAGCTCCCAGCGCACGCAGGCACTGAGCTTTCTGTTGTTGCTTTGTGTACTTGAAATTCGGTCAGTGCCACTTCAATTTAATTTTTTTTATGGTAATAGTCGTATCGTGCCGAAAAAAGAAAAATTACCAGGACATTAAATATGCTAGGATTTGTGTTGTTCTATAGAACCAGTGCATTTTATTCAATTCCCAAGGCTTGCTCAAGGAAAAATAAACATTTTAAAGCTTTCTGTGCATGTGCAAGAAAGGGCTGTGCTTCACAGTCTCATAGCCAAGCAAACAAAAAAAGTTAATTACTGAATTCACTCTTCTTTTTTGAGGAGTTTAAAACTTGTCATTTATTCTGCAATTGTTGACATTCCCGGATCTGTTTTGGCATAAATCACATTTTGCTACGACTGAACCTACAATTTTGTCTATCTTCACATGCATTATCTCTTTTAAGTGAGAGACACGACGGAGACACGAGTTGCCATTAAATCTTCGACGCTGGAAGTCAGCACAGAGCAGGTTTTCCCCAGTTTGATTTCTTTCGCTCTCATAGAAGATGCTGCTGTGGCTTAATTTATTGGACAGAGTTAAAAACTGTCAGAACTATGTTTGTGAGAAAAAGCTTGAGAACGGGAGGAAGAATATAACCTATTCAGGAGGTGAATATTGAGAATGCAGGGTCTTTTCTCAAGTGCCAGAGAACCAAAGCATATTTCAACAATTAATACGTTTTGTGCTTGTGATTGCCACTGCTATGTTTCCCCTTTCACTTGAATTTTTCCTGTTTTATTTGCAAATTGTGAATGATGCCTTGCACAAAGTAGGCCCTCAATAAGTATTAATGGATAGAATGAGTTGGTGATGGTCAGTGTTACTTTTCTATTTATAATAAAAATACTTTGTTCTTGTTTTCTTAGTATTTGGTTTTTATTTATATATAAAAACAGATATGTATATATATATTTATATCCTTTACTTGGCAAATTCTATTTAATATTGTAGCTGATTATCCTCTGGATGCAAGTCTTATATAAATCCCTAGTACTGTGTTTGGGAAAATGTGAGGGACATATTTACCGTCATCTTCTGTTACCCATTCATATGTCATCGAAAGCAAGTCATTGTGCAGTGGCTTGTACATACCAGCTTCATTATGATATCACCATTGGAAAGCCAGCATGTGCAGCTTTAGAAAGAGAGGTTGTGTTGTAGCAAACAGCTTAATCTAACTAAGTGACCTATACAAAAGAGAAAATGTACAATAACAGTCAAGCTTGTAAAAAGGGCAAGCTGTATTCTAAAGTAACTCAGGACTGATTTTAACATATCACTCACAATGAAGAGACTGTGCCATCATTGTAAGAGCGTGCTACATAACTGATTTTAGAATTACCTCCTACTTTCTTTGGATTGATTGAGAAACACTTACAGCATGATTCTACTCTCAAATAAGGCAAAATAAAAATAAACTACTTTTATCTGTGTATCTGTCATTCAAGGTATCTATTTGTTTTTCAAGTTATGCCAAGGATCAGTTTGCATTGATGCAATGAAGCCATTCTTTTTCTTTAGTGATCTAGACCTTTTTAAGAAATGTCATATCTGGTTATCCTCAATAGAAAATAACCCATCTAAGTTGCCATGGTGGAGCCTTAAATCTTAAATATCAGCCTGTGCCCTCTAACCATTAGGTATCAAATATCATTTAAACCAGTCATGGTATAAACTCTGTTAATAGAGCTTTGCAAATAGAATGCAAATGATGTGATATAAACTGCACGAGACATTTTCAGGCTTGGCACCCGTAGCTCAACGGCTAGGGCACCAGCCACATACACTGAAGCTGGTGGGTTCGAACCTGGCCTGGCCTGCCAAACAACAATGACAACTATAGTGGCAGGTGCCTGTAGTCCCAGCTACTTAGGAGGCTGAGGCAAGAGAATCGCTTAAGCCCAAGAGATGAGGTTGCTGGGAGCTGTGATGTCATGGCACTCTACCAAGGGCGACATAGTAAGACTCCATCTCCAAAAAAAAAAGAAAGAAATTTTCAATCCTATTTCTAATGTCTGTTTTTGATTGTTTGTTACCCATACAAGGTTTTTAAACATAATATTTAAATACATGGATTAAATATTTTGTAGTGATCGTATTACCTTAGAATCTTATTTTATAGCACCCATATTTTCTAGTAAGATCTTGTTTATTTGGTATCTTGCAAGTGCTACAATAATGAATATAAAAATTATCAAATGCATTTGAAATTAAGCATACACATAGTAGGTATCAGTACAAAATGTGTATTATTCTAACTTTATAAAAAATTAAAAGGACTCTATAGATAAATGATGATTTTTCTATGTTTTATGAGAATTGCATAGGTCAGATTGTCACTAATTTGAAACTTGTAAATATTTTCTTATTATTTATTGAGCACATACTCTGTGGATAATACAGTGCATGGTTCTGGGAATGTAAGATATAAGACAGTCTTAGCCTACGAGGGACTGAAGCCTTAGCAAAATTTGGTACAAAGTAAATGCCATATTTGGCTGAATGATTCTTACAAGGAATTTACCATGAAAGAGTTATAGACTTCTCTTAAGTTCCATACATATATATATAATATATATATATATATATATATTTTTTTTTTTTTTGTAGAGACAGAGTCTCACTTTGTCACCCTCGGTAGAGTGCAGTGATATCCCAGCTCACAGCAACCTCCAGCAACCTCCAGCTCTTGGGCTTAGGCGATTCTCTTGCCTCAGCCTCCCGAGTAACTGGGACCACAGGCGCCCTCCACAACATCTGGCTATTTTTATTGTTTGCGTTTGGCAGGGGCTGGGTTTGAACCGCCACCCTCGGTATATGGGGCCAGTACCTTACTGACTGAGCCACAGGCACTGCCGGTTCCCAAAATATTTTTATCTGACATCATTCATTTTAATCTCTGGACACTGGGCACTAAAGTAGTCATATTACTTAACACAGCTAGCTTTTTTGGAACAAAGTGCGCTGTAGCACTTTTTCCTCTAGTCTCTGTTTTACCATTTTCATGTGTGTATGTGTGTGTATCAAAATCTATAAACTATTACAAGTTTACTACAAATCTAGTTTATAGATTTTGATACACACACATACACACATGAAAATGGTAAACACAGAGACTAGAGGAAAAAGATTGCTGACCTCAAGGACCTTGTATTCTTAATGGGAGAGCTGAATAGTTGCAATTTGGCCACAGGGCAGTTGACCTAGGAAATAAAAAATAGTATGGAGAGGGAAAGAGCATTAGTAGCAGAGAGTGCAGCTATACAACAACATAAGAAATGAGACAGTCTAGGTTACTCCTATAAAATACATACAGTATTTTATTTCAATGATATAAGAAATAAAAATACATAGAAAAATTCAAAGCAGCTGGGTGTGGTGACTGATGCCTTTTTTAAATCCTAGCACTCTGGAAGGGCAAGATGGGTGGCTCACTTCAGGTCAGGGGTTCGAGACTAGCCTTAGCAAGAACAAGACCCCATTTTTACTAAAAATAGAAAAATTAGCTGGGTGTGGTAGCAGGTGCTTGTAGTCCCAGCTACTTAGGCTAAGGCAGGAAGATTGCTTAAGCCTGGGAGTTTGAAGTCGCAGCAATCTATGATGATGCCATTGTTCTCTAGCCCAAGTGACAGAGCCAGACTTTAGTCTCACAAAAAAAAAGAAAAGGGAAAAGAAGGGGAGGGGAGGGAAGGAAAGGTATGGAAAGGGAAGGCAGAAGGAAAAAAAGATTCTAGGCAAATATTAAAATATTCAAAGAAAATGACTTTACATGAAGAATGACTTTAATGGATGTCATCACTACGTGATGATAGATAATCGTCACTTTTATGTTTCTGTATTTTCTATATTTCCGTATAATAAGCTTGTATCTTAAAATCAGGGACACTAGTTTTTCTATTTTCTTTTTTTTAAATAAGTGAAAAATAAATACACCTATGCATACATAACAAGTAAAGAAGAACCAGAAGGAAAAATACATGGAAATCTGAGAGACAGTGCTGAAAATAGATGAGGCTGACTAAAGCATTAGTTTGGGAATAAAGAAATAAAGAAGAGGGAGTCAGTTTTGGTGTTTAAGTGGTGAATTGAGAAGTCTTTGTCATTGATTGAATGTAAGGTAAAAGGGGAAGAGCTGGATTGCCTGGGCAATCAGTAAATTTTCTTAGCACATGTTGAGTTCATGCCCATCTGGTGGGCAATTTTACAGATGGTTCTGGAGCTCTAAAGCAAGGCCTGATGGTTTTGGAGCTCTAGAGCAAGCTCTAAAGCAACACAGATTGAGAATTAAAAATCATGAACAAATTGTAGACACTTTGGCTCACTCCTGTAAACCTAGCACTCTGGGAGGCTGAGGTGGGTGGACTGCTTAAGCTCAGGAGTTTTAGACCCGTCTGAGTAAGACTGAGACCTCATCTCTAAAAATAGCTGGATATTGTGGCAGGTACCTATTGTCCCAGCTACTAGGTAGGCTGAGGCCAGAGGCCCACTTGAGCCTAGGAGTTTGAGGTTGCTGTAAGATAGGATGGCAGGGTACTCTACTGAAGGCAACAAAGTGAGTCTGTCTCAAAAAAAAAATCACGAATGCAAGTCCCAGCAGTACATGTGGTCTTCGGGAAACAGTATACATAGAGTTGGAAAAAAAATTTAGGGCTTAAATCTTTAAACCCATTTAAATTTTTCTATCCCCAAAGGTTGGTATGATACTAAATCTAATTCTATTTAGTCTGGGACTGTGTCAGTGTTAGAAAACCAAGGCTCCTGTGAGTTGGAAAGAAACGTGTAAAACCCCTAGGCTGCAGTATCCCCAAAATACAATCCTGGAGGTAGCTGTAAGTGCAAGAGCTGTTAAGAGTAGCAGTTAAGACATGGGCTTTGTAGCCAGACTGCCTAGTTTCAAACCCTGGTTTCTATGAATATTATTAGCTGTGTGATTTTGGCCAAGTTATGTGATCTCTCACTGGCTCAGTTTATTTGGATAATGAGGATAATAGGATGATGAGGAATAGAAGATTATAAATATAAAAATGGAAAGCACTCAGAATGTTGCCTGACCCATGGACAGTGCGGCAGATGCTAGCTATTGTTATTATCATGCTCTTTAAATATATCCAACTATAGAAAACTTAATATTTCAATACTCTTGTTATGTGAGACAAAATATTTTAATGAATCTAACAGTTATTTTCAGGGCTAGGATAAGAATTTAAACCTTCATATTGTATATCAGTAAAGGAAAGATCAGAAGGTGTTTCATACTATGCTCCTGAAATCTACCTACATGCCTCATTACAGTATTTCCCCATGCTTCAATCCCCTGGAGCATCAAAGAACTCCTCCAGCCAGTGATAGTTCCTTAAAAGTAACATAATATACTGGTTGCTTTGCTTATATTGTCTCATTTAATCCTCTGAACAATCTTTTGTGAAAAATATTACTTTCCCTATTTTGAATGAGAGGCTCCTGAGACTTAGAAAAGCTAATTTTCCAAAGTTCCTAGGACTAGTAATTGGAACTCTAGAGATTCAAACCTGGAATGATTCAAATCAGATGTATGCCTAAATTCAAATCTATCATGGTCAGAATATGATGATACTGACATTTTCAGCATGGTTGAAAGTTACAAATTAAAGGCAGTTTTTACAGTAAATGATGATTTTTTAAAGGTAGTTCTTCCTGTTAAGAAGAGTAAATAAGGTATTGTGAACAGTATGAAAAATAATATTGGCAAAATATATAAAATATTCTATTTCCTATTTTGTTCTTTACAACAAATGAGACTTGTACTTTTTCTCCATTCTATAAGGCATATACCAATTTGTAGATTCTTAACCTAAAATAACCTGAAATATTTCATGGGTAGAAGTTGGTAAGAGGTTCAGAAAATACAGAAGAAAGGGCTGGAATCACACTCCTGGGTTATACTTCCTTCTGCTGGGGTGGATCCCTTACCTCTGTCCTTTGAGAAGGCATACGGTCATTGTCAAGTGAACACGGAGATGACGTTCACTTACTGAAGGAGCTCAGATGAATTTGCTCAAGACCTTTGAGTGGTGAAGCTGGGCGGGTTACTTTTATGTGGGAAAGTATCTTGCTCACTGTTAGGCTTCAAGGCAGTACCAAAGCCAACATGTGAAAAATACAGATTTTAGTAAAAAGAGTAAAGTAACAAAACTCTTAAAATGAAAGCAGTAAACTTAAATTCTGGTCCCCATTCTGTCCATTATTAGCTGTGTAATAGCACTTTATATCATTGTATACATTATCTCATTTGGCATTTATAGGAATTCTATAGGATTGGCTAGTGAGAAATCTTAAATTCCAAGATCAGTCTTCAGACTAAGATTATTGTGATAGTGTTTAGGGAGCTGATACTAAAATGTAGGTCTTTAGGCTGCTAGTATAATATTATTGTTGAAAAATAGCAAAATTAAGCATAAAATTAAGCATTTCCTTGGGAGACCACTAACTTTTGATACATGTCACGACAACTGTCATTTAAGGGTTAAGAGACATAGAGGGCCCCATGTTTTAGAAGGTTCAGTCTTGCCCTTCTTCATTATTCTCCCATACTTCATTGTGAGGAAACCGAGGCGCCATGAGAATGTGCCCCCTTGAAACCTAGGCCCTTCTTCTAAACCCTGCGCCAGGCCTTTGAAATTCCCTGAACGAATAATCTTCACCCTGCTTCCAGGACCTATGCAGGGCTTGTCTCCAGATATGTCCTTCCAAGGTTGGAAAGTATCCTCAGGGTAATATATACCTCTAGACCCAAGGTGAGGCCAAGGGGCCACTGGTTGAAGGTGGGAGGATAGCAGGGCATGAATGTAACATTCTTTTACAGTGTTGTGATAACCCTTTATGCTGTGGGATGATGGGGAGCAAAAACAAAAGAATTGACCATAGGTTAGCTTCTCCCACTCTGGAAGAGCTCTGATGATCCAGGAGGCAGAGAATTCTAAATTTGAACCCAGCTTTCCAGCTCACGCCTGTTTATGAAGATATATAATTCTCAAGATAGGAAGACAGAATCTATTTTATCTATTAATAACATTGCGCATTTTATATGCATTGTATAACTTTTTAAATCTTCATAATATGTAACTCTTACATACCTTAAATATTTAGATATATGTGTTAATATATGTTAGGGCTTATATGGTGTATATATATACATATACACATATATATGTATATCAGCTATTTTGTATGGACACTCTATCACTGGACATACCACACTAAACAAGGCAGGATACCTGCCCTATTCTAATGGTATGGATTCTTGTATCAAAGGGATTGTTCTAGTAGGAGATACAGATGAACTAGGAAAATAAAATGCAGTATAAAACTGCATAAAACAACATGGAATAGTAGTACAGGGTGATAAGGAAAATGGTAAAAAGGGAGGGAAAGCTCCCTAGAAGAAGAAGAAAGAGGGGGAGAATTCTCAAGCTGAATGTCTTAAACTAAAATACTTTATCTTAGGGAATCAAGTATTTTACCACCCTAATAAGGACAGTTCAACATTCTAATTTCTAGGTAAGATTGAAATGGATGATGAACTCCATGAACACCACATTAAATGTTTTTGTTAAAACACTTTCTATGTGCTCACATATGCTTACATTATGTATCACATGATATATATAGTGGGCATAAGACACTAAAATATAGAATACTAGATTAAAACCATTCTTAAGAGTTGGCTAATAGGCTGGGTGTGGTGGCTCACGCCTGTAATCCTAACATTGGGAGGCTGAGGTGGGTGGATCACCTGAGCTCAGGAGTTAGAGAGCAGCCTAAGCAAGAGTAAGACCCCATGTCTATAAAAAATAGAAGAAAACTAGCTAGGCATTGTGGCAGGTACCTGCAGTCCCAGCTAGCTGGGAGGCTGAGGCAAGAGGACTGCTTGAACCTAAGAGTTTGAGGTTGATGTGAGCTATGATCACACATTCTACTCAGGGCAATAGAGTGAGACTTATTTAAAAAAAAAAAAAATTAGCCACTGAAACATGATGGGATCTTTGGTTGCACCAGTGAAACCAGCAGGGGTTAAGATGTTGACGTGAACATGAACTGTACATGCATCCCCTTCCTATCTTCAGCTTTTGGATAGTGGCCCCCTGGGGGAACTCTCCTAGCATTAAGACCCCACGGAGTAAACACCAAGGAAAAAGAAAGACCCAAAGATGCACCATATGCACAATTCTCAGTCACCAAATCATTTCTTACTCTGTGAAATAAAAAGGAAGATTATAATAGAATAAAAATGTTTGGGGCCAAGAGGAGTTTGATAAAGCTCACATTACCAGTTTAATACTATAAATGCATTTTTCTAATTTTTAATGAGCTCTAGATGGAATGAGATTTTTTTTTTTTTTCAGACAGAGTGTCACTTTGTTGCCCTCAGTAGAATGCCATGGCGCCATAGCTCATGGCAACCTCAAACTCTTGGGCTTAAGCGATTCTCTTGCCTCAGCCTCCCAAGTAGCTGGGACTACAGCGCCCGCCACAACGCGGGCTATTTTTTTGTTACAGTTGTCATTGTTGTTTAGCTGGCCCAGGCCAGGTTCAAACCTGCCAGCCTCAGTGCATGTGGCCGGTGCCATAACCCCTGTGCTACTGGCGCCAAGCTAGGATTTTCTTTTTTATTGAAGGAGAAACAATAAGGAGTTTCTTTAGGCAGCAATTGTTTCTTTCCATATAGCTTTATGTATGTCTTCAAAAGCTAAAAGGCTTCTTGAAGGTTGAAATTCTTATTAAATATTTCAGTAATAACAGCCAGTCATCATCCTTCTTTTAGTACAAATCTTTACTGAAATTGGAATATAGTTAGGCCTGTTTCTACAGAGTGGTTATTTCTAGTAACATACAGCAATAGCACTGTTGTCCACTATGGTTTGCATGTGATGATTTTCTAATAGTGGTTGTGGATTTGCCTTAATCTTTCCACATTCTCTTTCACCTTGACCTTCCTTGTGACCAGAGTTTGCACCTGTTTGGGATTAGGGATACAGTCAATGGACCATGGAATAGGACCTGGAACATGACTCTCCCAAGTGTCTCATAGGAATATCACAGTCATAACTGACTCCTAGGCATGTCTCAGGAACAACAAAAGGAAATCTAGAAGACAAATATACTCTACCTGCCCTTTAGCTCCTCCCGGTTCTTTTCAAACAAGGAGGTACCTCTCTCTTTCCCCCAATATTTGTCTGAAACATGTGTGTTCTTAATTCTGTCTCTTTCTATTTTCTTGAGGATTCTGTTCCATCAATTCCCACTCATGTCCCACCCATACAGTGTTACGTCTTTTATTTATCCCTTTCCATTATGTCTTTTTCTTCTTCCTACAGCAGAGTTTGGCAGACTTTTCCCTTAAAGGGTTAGAGAGCAAATATTTTCAGCTTTATGGGCCATACGGTCTCTGCTACCCTCTTCAACTTCATGATACATATGGTAGCGAATGGGAGTGACTGTGTTCCTGTACAACTTTATTTACAAAAGATGTTACACTGGATTTGGCCTGCGGGGTCTGCCATAGTTTACTGACCCCATATCCCTTAAAAACATCCCTTGGCCCATTCTTCTTTGTCTCATAAACTCACCATTGCTTCTGACCTCACCCTCTGCTGATATTGTTCTTCCATAGTCACCTCTAGCTGCCAAGTGTCTATTTTCTCTGCTAATCCTACTGGACTTCCTTAAACACTCTGCCTATAACCCTTTCCTTCCCTGTCTTGCGGTAGCATGTTCTCTCCCTCTGTGCATTTTTCTCTTTGTGCTCACTGAAGAACCTCTGAATCCTCACTGCCTCTTTAAATGTTGGTATAACCCAAGAGTTCCATTCTCATCTCATTTACATACTTCTCCCTGCTGTGTCTTCCATTACCATAGTTTCAATGAATTCCTATATGCTCTCAGGGCTCCTTGTAAAGTTTTGACTGCTCTCCCATCTTGCTAGCAGCAAACTGATGAGTTGTGCAGTCTAATACAACCTTTTTGGAAGGAAGTATGGAGAATCCTCAAAGAACTCAAGCTAGACCTGCCATTTGATCCTGCAATCCCATTACTGGGCATCTCCTCAGAAGAAAAAAAAAATTACTTTATCATAAGGACATTTGCACTAGACTGTTTATCACTGCTCAATTTACAATTGCCAAACTGTGTAAACAACCTAAATCCCCATCAATCCAGGAATGGATTAACAAGCTATGATATATGTATACCATGGAATACTATTCAGCCACTAAAAAAGATGGAGACTTTACATCATTTGTACTAACCTGGATGGAGTTGAAAGACATTCTTCTTAGTAAAGCATCACAAGAATGGAGAAGCAAGAATCCAATGTACTCTATTCTGATATAGGGACAATTGATGACCTAGTACATTGTAGGGGGGGTGGGGAGAGAGAAAAGGCAGGATGGGGTTTGGAGGTCACAGTGTATGATGCACCTCTTTTCTTAAAGGCAGGACGCAATTATAAAAGATTCTAATGCAGGAAACAAACATGTTTTACCTAACAAACAGAAACAGTGTAATCTGGTTCTCTGTACCCTCAATGAATCCTTAAATAATTAAAAAATAAATAAATAAATAAAAAACTTAGAGTAGTTCTTCAAGGAGAGACAAACTGTAGTTATTTTGGGTCACATGATCCAAGTTGTAGTTCTGGCTTTAGGAAAGTTCCTCAAGTTTGTGGAACCTGTTTTATTATAAATAAAGGCAGATAACAATCTCTCACTGGGAGTTTGAAGGATTAAATATAATACCCATCACAACCTCTTTATTAACCCTTTGACAACTATCTCATAAATATTTCTACTTTTATA
Source organism: Perodicticus potto (assembly GCA_963574655.1). Lineage (NCBI taxonomy): Eukaryota > Metazoa > Chordata > Mammalia > Primates > Lorisidae > Perodicticus > Perodicticus potto. The sequence continues at coordinate 42,200 of CAUYRH010054619.1, forward strand.
GCAATGTCCTTTGAGTGTCCCCTTTCCTTCATTCCTCCACACTCAATGGCTTAGCTCATCCTTCTGATTCTACCTAGAAAATCTTTTTAGATTTTTTTCTCTTCCTTTTGCCTATGGTCAGGCTATGCTTCAATTTTTTCCACCTCTGACTTTCCCTATGTATTTTTATTATTTATAGTTTGCTGAAGAACAGATCAGGGAAATGCTTTATGTTGGCATTAGGAAGTCCCTGTGCAATCTGAATTCAATCTTCATATCTACTCCATCCCATGCCATGCATCGACATATACTTCTGTCTTTTCTAACTATATCATGCTACTTTGTTTCTAGAATCTTCCAGGCATGCTTGGCTTCGTCTGTGTTTATGACCCCAAGTTACGTTTCAGGCAGGAAACATGTCTCTTTTGTAACTGGTGAGATCCTATTCAATCTTCAGGGTTTACTTTGACTATTAACGCCTCTCTGTAGCCACCTTGCTATACCAGACTTAGAACTAAATGGATTTTTTGGCTGATTTTTCCCTAAAAATAGGCTATAAGCCCCATCAGGGCAGGGACCTATATTCCCTAGCACTTAGGGTAGGAGTTCTTAGATAATAGTATGCACTCAAATATTATTAGAGCGTAATTGTCACATTTTAAACAGTGTAGCCATTTGATCCCATTTTTCTGGTGACAGTAAAAGCTACCAAGATTCAGAAATTCAAGGATGATGTTTTCTTAGGATCTTAGTTTTGAGACTTACAATGTATTTTCTCTGTAACCTGTTGTAACCTAAGTACTCGTGATACATAAACTAGTTGAAAACAGGAAGAAAGGAGGGAAGGAAAGGATAGAATTTGTGGCCGACGTGACAGAGCCAAAAGAGGAATGGAAGCGAAGAGTAAGACCTAAGTAAAAGAAACAGAATTCTCAGGTTTCGTTCTGGTTTGCCTGTTTGCTTGTTTCATGAAAAAGCCTTTTCAGTTCAGGAATACGGCAAGTGAGGAAACTGAGTCTTAAGTAATTGGTAAGGCTGATACTAGGTATGGCAGGACCTTGATAAATTATAGGGACTAATGACTTCTAATTTTTGAAAATTATTTGCAGGCTTAATTATATACTTTCTGATTATCTTTAGACTGATGTCTAAATGATATGGCCAAATGATGATGTATAAAATCTACCTTGTTCAAAAAGTCTTACCTGAATAACACGCTCCCCATAACTACTACCACTTTATTATGCCCAGTTGACCTCTCCCTTGTGGTACACAGTAGCATGTTTACATGTTGTTTGTTTTCTGCACTAGAATCTTTTTTTTTTTTTTAACTTTTAGGATGGTTTATTCTGCACTAGAACCTTAGTTATGCCTGTTTCTCTCCTCCTAGTTCATGTTTCTCAAGTTAGAAATGAAGAACAAAGCAAATTTTGCCAATTTTCTATAACCCAGGGTTAGATCCTGATGAAGTATCTTTTAACTAGGTAATTAATTCATAATTAATTGTCATCATTAGAGCTAGCTTTATCATTATGGAATATTATTTTTAAATCTCACCTGCAGAATAATTCTCATTCATCATTATTATTATTGTTATCATGACTATTATTGTAATAGAAGCAAATTTATAAAACATTCTCTTAATAAAAACATTCATAAATGTTATGATTCATAAATGGAGTGGTTTAAGATTATAGAAGGCACTCCAAAGGCACTGAATGGGACCCCTTCTTAGTTTTTTGTTTGTTCATTTGGTAATTGTCTAACTGTGAGTGATTTTAAGATGCAAGATACAAGTTTTCCAGTAGTTTTATGAACTATTTTTTTCTTATGTAGTACTGAATACAAATTCAGTCAGGATGTAAACAGGAAGACATTTTGATCTGAAAGCCATATGAATTCACAAGGGAATGAGTTTGGTTTCTTCTCTACTTTGTAATTTAAAGGAGTGCATTCCAAAAAATCAGACGAAACAAGTCATTAATTTGACAGTCTCAGTTCTCATGGCCCTGTTGATTCTGAAAGCTGAAAACAGTTATGGAGGCTTATTGGCTCCAATTAGGAGTCATGAAGCTTTCGAGATTAGAAGAAACAGCGCATTGGAAGAAGAATCACTGACTAACAATCTTTCTTAACATTTTATCATGAATGGCTGTAAACTTTCGGTCCTCTGATGTTTTTTGTACTTTTTCATTTATTAATTATCTTTATGAACCTATTTTAGGATGCTCAGAATCTTTTTTCAAAGCTGGTTATGTCATCTTTTGGGTTGCTTTGAACAAGCAAAAGATACTATCTTACCGCGTGAGAGGTTTTATTTCATATGCCTCAGGATCTCTATTGATGGAATAATCAGTGAGGGTCTACAGAGATACGCTTACTTTAGTACATGCATCACCTTGCATGGATGTAACTCCTGTCTTTAGAGGTGTCTAATAATTTTTTTTCCCTTATCAATAAGAAGCCTAGCTAACTTTCATGACCACCCTAGTGCATGTAAATAATATGTATCAGCTATACTGCCCTTTAATGTTAACAACTTAGTAAATCGTACTGCCAAGAGGAAAAATCAAGAAGGAAAATGGTAGTCACATTTTTAAGAATAATATCTAATGAAGCAATATAATGTTATTTATATCTGCCATTATGAAAGGTCAACATTTCTTCAAATATTCTTTTCAGAATGTCCATTTATTCTGTGTTTAACTTAGTGATTGAAATGCCATTTTCCCTTTTAATGATGAGAATATATTTATATCTGGGATAATTTTCTTGTATCATAAAATGACAGGAATACGTTTTTTCTGGAGTGAAGAGATACCGAGGAGGAAGAACTTAATAGCTAGTATCAATTAGCAGTTAGAACATCCTTGGTTACCGTTTGCTAAGAAATCCTTGGTTGAAAAACCTCTTGACTAGGTTGGCACTAGCCTGAAATTTGCTGTGCAGTGAATATAATCCAGCTGTAATGGAAGATAACTACAACTCTAAGTATATTTAAAATAGAAAAAAATATTGCAATAAATCTAACATCACAGGAGCCGATTTTCATAGAGCTTAATTACGACACTACTAAATGTGAAAATCTATTCAGCGCTAGGAACACTTTTCACATTACATTCACGCTAAAGATTGGCTGTTAAGAGCTCATTACTGGTATTTTTCTAAAGAGTGGTTTATTAAACACAGTTACCTAATAAGCATCTTTGGTGGTGCAAATTGCTGAAAACAGTAATGAGTCTGATTAGACTTCATTTCAATTACGACAGCTTGTCTAGAAAAAACCATTTATATATGTATATATGTGTGTGTGTGTTTGTACACATATATGTACATACACAAGTTTTCCCTTGATGCTTTGGAATCTAACTACAAGACACTGCAGAATTTAAAAAAGAAAGAGCCACCTCTATATTTCCTTCCCACAGCTCACTAATGAAGAGAGAATTGTCCAAGTCATCATCCAATTTACACACTGGAAAACTGCATGGACGAAGTGGAGTCACAGTCGTGTTTGCTTAAAAACAGCAAAGCCTGCCTTGACTAATATGTCTAAACAAGGTCGCCCTTAGTTTCTCTGGTTTTTCTTCTTCGTAGAACTATAAAGCTTAAAAATGATTCATTCCTTTTGGTTTGTGGAGGTTATTCTCCAGATTAATAGGCTTACCTTTCAATGATGTTTTATCCGTCTACTTAAAATCATAACGACACAGGAAGCTGTTGGACTGTGCATTCTGATTATCAAACCACTTTTTAAAATACGTATAAAAAAGAAGAGAAGAAGTAAGAGAAACAAAGCTTTGCGAACAGGCACTAGTGTTTCAGAAAGTGTAAGGGAATGTTCCGTAGACACCAAACTCGATTTGGTATTTTTAAAAAGTGTGTTATTTAGCTATATTTAACAGCTAACCTTCTATAAAACCATGCCTGAATATTACTACTCAATTGAAAAAAAAAAAAACCGTTATGTAAAAAGCCTTTAAGTGATTAAGCTGTCATTGCTGTCAGCTGGGTACTCCAGTAACATTTTAATGCTTCTGGGAGCTATGGCCGGGGATGCAATCTACTATTTTATGCTATATTTTCTGAATAGATTCTTTTAAAAGTATAATATCATTTGACATTGAACTGGATAAAATAATTTCTGAAGTAGAATATGAAAACAATGGCTGGATGTAGGAGCACTGAATAAAAGGAGGGCACAATAAAACATCTTCGCCAGAAAAATCTTCACAAGTTAGCTAAGTGATCATATAATGGCCAGAAGATTGAAAGTAAAATATAAACAAAATCACAGTACTCTTCTAGGGGCATTCTGTTGCTTTTAAAAAGATTTATTTAAAAGGATACCAGTTCCAGGTATGTCAGTTCAATAAATAAGAATGTACTTTTAGATCTATGATTCATCATTAATTCTGTGAATTGTCTATTCTGTTAAAAGAAATTATTATGTAGAAAACACAAAAATAATTCTAAAGGATCAATTGGATTCTTTCCTATGTAACCCAGTTATATATTTTAAAGTAATTATTTGTTTATCCTGTAAATCCAGACTTATCCAAAATTAAGTATTCAATTAAGGAAATGAGCGTTAATAGTATATTTTGAGATTATCAATAAGACTTTGAGTTTTATAAAGATGGAATTTTTTAGAGGAATTTACCTTGTTTTAAGCCACAAATAATGCTTAATTTTGATGAAAATATGATGTGTACATGTTAAATAATGTAGAAGGTGATTTGGTTCCTGAGATTGTTAATGAAGCTACTAAAACACACATCATTTTAGAATGAAAGCAATTTTTTTTTATTGAATCATAGCTGTGTACAATAATTCAATCATGGGGTACAGTGTGCGGGCTTCAGATACAATCGGAGATATTTTCATCAACCTGATTGCGATAACATTCAAGAGACTTTCTCATTACTATGTGAGAACA